>PEDN01001427.1:0-22749 GCA_003864495.1 Nemopilema nomurai
AGCCGTCTGTGTCCTCTTCTTCTTCAGCAGTGCTTTGAACAGAGCTTTCGCCAGGTTTATTTAAAATTGAATCACCTTCATTGTCTCTTTTGTAAGCACCAACCTCAAACAATGTGCGAGAGGCTTTCTTTGTTTCTTTTTCTCGTATCTTTTTTTCCTGCCTTTTCTGAGCACCAGACTTGTGCCTGTAAGATGACATCGCAGGGGTTGGTTGGATCGTGATCCCGCTTAGTGATTTTGATGAAGACTTTTATAGCGTTTGGATTTGTCTTGGTTCTTCGCATGTGCTTTTTCTCTGGTGTACGCCGTGAATGGAAGATTTACTTTTACGTTTATAGGAAGTCCACACAAGCAATAACTAAAACATTTGACCTAAAAGTAGATGTATGTAAGTGCAATCGAATTTTTCGGCTTCCGGAGAAGTATATTATGATCGTCAGTGTTTTAATTATAAACCATAACAGGAAAAGGCCCTCATCATAGACCAGCTTGTTGATCGCTTGTTGAAAGATTAAATTTCGAATATCAATCGGGTCATGGGCCCACTCTGCCAATGCTGCTAATTGAAAACTCATAGCCAAAAATAAATACCTTATTTTCTACGGGCCCCTCAAGGCCCCGGGCCCCCTGGTAACTACCCTGGCTACCCCCCCTCTCGACGGTCCTGAAGGTTGCTAACGTCTGGATCCGCCCCTGGTTTGTGCTCCTCCAGAAGACTTCGCTTTGTGAGGCATGGCTGCAGAGGATAACAATAAAGTCACCCTTGGGACACCACTAAAATAGTTGTAAAAAACTTGTTTTGAGCGGTGATAAAGCAAGCTGTTTAAAACTACAATAGCATCTTTATTATACTTTCAAGATGAAATGATGTACGATTAAAATTCCGATACGTCGCAATGGTCCCATCGACTTCGAAAAAGCAAAGACAAAGTCCTTCTTTGTCTAAGTCAAGAAGCGGACTGTTTTTGTAAAAGTTCTCTGGTAAGATGTTGTTAAAAATCAATTTCTGGGTCTGCTTGCAATTATTTTCTTGAAAAGCATTTTGCGGTATAGTGTAGTAAAATGATGTATCGAGCCAAGAATCAAGGTCACAGTTGGACAGAATATTTAGGAAAACTGTATATCTCAAATTTGCTGGAAGATCTACGAGGTAACTTCCGGTAGAAGCTCTACAATTGAATTCTCGAGCAGCTTCAACAAGCTCGTATAGCTTCGAGGTAGCAGTGTTTTTCGAAGGAACACGACGAAACCGGTGAACAAGGTTTTAGACCTGAGAATTGCCGATGGAGAAAACGATACCATACTGCTGAAATTCTTTAGTGAACAGTTAAAAACTCAACGGAATTAGCTGAAAGATTTAGATAATAAAATCCTTGGATATGAGCTCGAAAACGAAGACGAAGACGCGTGTGATGAAAAAGTTGAAAAATCAGAGGAATATTCGGGAAAAATCACGCATGAAGACGATGAAGCCTTTTCAGTGAAGTCAGGCAGTTCGCGTAGAATGCAGAGAAGTGCATCGAAAGAGAGTAGTGCTTCCGAGACTCGCGAGATTCAAACCAAAGGGATTTTGGAAAGAAAAAAGTTTGCGTGAAATTGCCGCAATTAGAAATGAAGAAATTTTCGGGAAAGATACAAGAGTTTTAAGAGTTTTGGGATAGCTTCGTGAGCGTGATCCATGAAAACGATGAGTTAGCGGTGAAGCCGGATTCAGTGTTGTACCAACTTCAGAGCTCCACGCCGAATCTAGGACATTGCGTCACAGTCTGGCATTTTTTTTACTAAATTCAGAAGAAATGCTTGTATAACTTTTCTTCCAATTTGATAGGTATGTTCCGGTTCCTTACTAAAGTATGGCGTATCAAAGTCTGTGTAGTGGAGTCGATCTGCAGGCAATCAGTGAGAGATAACGTGCTGTTTTCCACGTGCGTGTGTAATACTGCTAATTTTAGGCCTTTCTCTCTAGTCCAATCGTTTGATTTTCCTCACCTAATCACTCTTGTTAATATGTAACTTTCCTTGCTCGTTCCGCATTTTGCTATCACGTGTATTAGGATAATCTTTGTATTATTAATATTATGAGTAACTTCATACCTACGTCAATTATGAGCATGTTAAGTAGATCGCCATAGCAACCCCACCCCACTCGTCACTAAGTGGATTACTTCCTTTCACCGTTTCATTTACGTATGTCTATTGTTTTTAGTTCAGTATATATATGAGCCCCGTACCTCATCCTGGGGATTAAGAATTATGGAAAAGTAGCAGCAAGATAAAGCAGTTTAGGCATGCACCGTTTTAGGGGCAAGATGCTTGTGAAAGATTTTGCTCTTAGTCATTTTGAGATATTTATAGGAGATATATCAGTTTTGAAAGACCTCTGGGATAGTTCTTGAGAAAGATTATGCCCACGTCACGCGTTAATTATTATGCCGTTGTTAGCATGCAAGTTATGTAGCTGCCGGGACGATTTCATCGAAAGAAAAGAAATGAAAGATTTAGCCAATTTACGTCGCACCATTTTTTGGCCATCCTCTGCCTTTTGAAAGAACCTGAGAATCGTTAGTAACATTTTACATATGCATTGTAATAATATTCAAACGGGTAGATTCTATTTACTATTAACTTTATATTCTATTTTTATAGATACTTGAACTAAACATTTTAGACTGGCTGGAAAATATTTAAGGTAGAAGTACTGGAGAGCAGTTAGTAATAAAAGCATGTATTATTTGCTCAAACAAATAAATTATACATGAATGTACAAGTCACTCTATACAAACTTCAAATTAAAGTTAACTTAGGAAGGGGCACCTGTTCTGCCTTTTGTTTAACTAAAACGGTTTCTCCAAAAGGGTCCCTGTGTTTTAATTCGTTTCCCTGGGAAATCATTGTCCATCCAAACCCTGCCCCCTTTTTTAGGGCTCCAACAATCTTTCGCACGACTTTGGTTTTGTGTTTCATTGACCATTGTACAGCTTTTGGAGTAAGTTAATGATACTTCTTCCGCTGTTACTAATAATATGGATTTGCAACTAACAACAACATTTCTTTTCTAACATTGCACTATAGACATGTCATGTTACTGTGGTGAAATTTTCTTGCTAGTGGTTTAGAGTTTGCCAGTGTACTTTCTTTTGGCCTGCCAAATTTCCCTTTCGAAAACAGCATTTGCTGCACCCTAAAAACAGAATTTTCTTCCATCCTCTGCGTTTGCCACATAACTTTCTTTGGCTCTCATTTCTGTCTGCAATAAGTGGCTCAATACCCATTGTTTCCCTAGAAACTCTTTTCTACCATTGGCGCACTGTCTCGTCTCCTAACTCGAACTGTTGTTATTTAATTTACAATCTTTAATTTAGATCAGCGTACAGTTGTTTATATCCCATAGAAACACCGATTAAGATTGAGTTTCAAGTCAAAAGCACCCGAAAGCTTCAAATTTTTTATAAAATGTGAACTCCAAAATTTCCGAGGCTTAACTGTCCTACATCAACTTCAGTTGCAAACTTAAATTCTTTTTATTGATTTCACATGAATGTCATAATGCGGTTGTTATGATGACGTCATGTATGGGTGATTGCGATTGTGTTGATGTATTTTTGATCACAGTGATTGAAATATCTTAAAATGCAACGAGACGATAGACCCAGATTAGGCGATTCCAGATAAGTTGGTAGATCAGCAAGTTTTCAATATCGTTACAATTTCTCCTAAAGCTCTCTAACATCGTTTCCTCCTTTTCCTTAGAAACCACTACTCTCGTCCGAAAGTGATTAAACACCAATATTGTGATTATGCTGATCGACAGACGAATCAGGCGATCACGTGTTTTCAGTCGCGACCTGACAGCAACAGACAACACTCGTCGGCACGCTGCAAATCGTATTGTGCTGGAGTAGTAAGCTGTTGTAATTTGCAAAAACCAAGCTCTTTTATCAAATGTAGCTTCATCAGGATGAAACAGAAGCCAATAAGCCTTGGCTTATTGTCAAAACTTCGTAAAGCCCCATTAAAAAGTCAACGTTTGAGGGCGTGAGCTAGTAGGCCAACAAACACAGGAGTGTCAGTCGGAAGTAAGGACGACCAGGGCAAGAATATTTGGTGAGAAAAACAACTTATACATATATTTTTAACTATCTTTTACATGATTTAGCCATTGATTTATTTCAATTTTTTTTGTTTTTTCAAATTCTACTGACGGACAAAGATCTGTTAAGTAACTTCAAAAGCTTGTTATTTGCCTCTCGCCTACTTGAAAAACCTGTTTTTAAAGATTCAACACAGTAACGAAAACAGTACAAGCGTTCCCTGATTATTCGTTTCCTTGAGGTTGTTGACTTCAGGAGCCAAGAGGAAACTGCGTACTTCTAAAAAACCTTCCTTCAGCAGTGGATTGAGCGCAGATGGCGACGTTACTGCCATCAAATATGGGCCGAAGTTAAAGTAAATGACTTTCAAGCTCGCAAACAATC
The DNA here is from genome assembly GCA_003864495.1 of Nemopilema nomurai. Classification (NCBI taxonomy): domain Eukaryota; kingdom Metazoa; phylum Cnidaria; class Scyphozoa; order Rhizostomeae; family Rhizostomatidae; genus Nemopilema; species Nemopilema nomurai. The sequence continues at coordinate 4,476 of PEDN01001427.1, forward strand.
CAGTTACGTCGGAGCGTCTTTTACAAAATTCTAGCAAAAATTATAAGAAGTAGAAATAAGAAGTAGAAGTATGAGTAGAATAATAAAGAAAAACTTTCAAGCCTTGCCAGTTGACTTGCATGGAAATTCGCTCGAATGCTTATTTTGGTATAGATGTCGAGAAGTTGAATGATTTATTGCAATTGACGCTTTATAATATGTTCAGCTTTTGATTCTAGCAGGGATTCTGCGTTTCCTAGCAATAAAAATCCACTTTATTGTTTGTGACTGCAAACGCCTTGGGCGTTCACGTTATTAAGAAAACCACAATACAAATTGATGTGCCAATGATTTATTGTGAATTTGTGCTCATCCATAAAAATTGAAAAAGTTGGTTATTATTGGCTAGAAAAACATAAAGTAATAATTTGTAAAAGGAATTCAGAAAACTGGGTATATATTTCATCCCATGTGAAATAATCAACAAATGTCAGTTGAGGTGACAAGTTGATGAAGAAAATGAGTGGCTTTCCTTTAAGGTTGGATTGTTAGCCATCCATATTCTGGTGAAATTCAAAGCCATGGCAAGTATGGGGTTGGAAATGCCATGTAAAATAAATTATGTTTGATATATCAATGTTGAAGTTCAGTGGTGGTATATTGTCTCAATCTCTCATCAATAAACATCCCAATCAAACATCAAAATCTTGAAAGTCAGATGATATGTCAAGGAGGGGCCTTATGCCAAAACCGTTATAGCTATTGGAGTTGTGTCCTCATTAAAAAGGGAGAGAAGGTCAAGGTTTGGATTGTTTTCAAACATCCAGTGCTTTGAGCTGAAATATACTAATTTTGGATATTTGGTTAACTTTATTATAATGATGTATGACACTAAAAATCATCAGCATATATGTAATATATTTTAATCCTTTTGCCATATCAAGCAGAAAGACTACTCTTATTTCGCCACTGCTTTGCTAATCCTGTGATCACTGTGCAATTCCATTGGATTATGGTTTCAGTAAGAGCCAGCCATAAGAAGCATGTCTGTAATGAGGCATTTTGTGATTCCAATGAATCATGAGTGACAGAGTTTATGATTTACTATAAACGTAGCTTTGCCATCTTTGGACTTGCAATTTTACTTTTTCAACCCACACTCCTCATAGTATGCAAACATCAGAAAATAACCAAAAGCTGACAGAATAAATGTCCAGTTGCGGATTGGAAACACTAGAGAGTGATAAGAAGAGTGCATGATTGGTTATAATTCGAAGGGAAGGGATTCCCATTCTTTGTAGACAGAAAGAGTTTGTCTTTTCCCTTGAGCTCTCCTAAAGTTAGGTGTTAAGTAACGCTGATTGGTCAATTATAACCAATCATGCTCTCTTCTTATCACCCTTTTTCGAACTGCAACTAGCTATTTATATTTCAAGTATGCAAAAACTAGTTCCACTTTAATCCCAATCTTATGAACAAAATAACAACGCATAATAAACAACATCTCTAATAAGACTCCAATTAGAATCTGTTTGCCCATCATGTTTTTCTGACTAGTCTTCATAGTAGATGAATCATTTGCGAACAATATATTGTCTTTGTGATTTTGTAATTGGTAACCGAAAATAGATTACGACAAAAACAGCAACTTTCCATCGAAATTTTTATTTTTCAAATAGTACTTGCTTTCAAAGAGCATAACATATACAGCATATAAATGTGTTGGGCATGTTCATACGAACTGTTTTTCGAAAGTTATGAAGCTTCAAACTTCACGCTCGAAACTGCCCAAAAAGGCAAGGCTATAGCCTTGCAAAAACAGCAACTTTCCATCGAAATTTTTATTTTTCAAATAGTACTTGCTTTCAAAGAGCATAACATATACAGCATATAAATGTGTTGGGCATGTTCATACGAACTGTTTTTCGAAAGTTATGAAGCTTCAAACTTCACGCTCGAAACTGCCCAAAAAGGCAAGGCTATAGCCTTGCAAAAACAGCAACTTTCCATCGAAATTTTTATTTTTCAAATAGTACTTGCTTTCAAAGAGCATAACATATACAGCATATAAATGTGTTGGGCATGTTCATACGAACTGTTTTTCGAAAGTTATGAAGCTTCAAACTTCACGCTCGAAACTGCCCAAAAAGGCAAGGCTATAGCCTTGCAAAAACAGCAACTTTCCATCGAAATTTTTATTTTTCAAATAGTACTTGCTTTCAAAGAGCATAACATATACAGCATATAAATGTGTTGGGCATCATACGAACTGTTTTTCGAAAGTTATGAAGCTTCAAACTTCACGCTCGAAACTGCCCAAAAAGGCAAGGCTATAGCCTTGCAAAAACAGCAACTTTCCATCGAAATTTTTATTTTTCAAATAGTACTTGCTTTCAAAGAGCATAACATATACAGCATATAAATGTGTTGGGCATGTTCATACGAACTGTTTTTCGAAAGTTATGAAGCTTCAAACTTCACGCTCGAAACTGCCCAAAAAGGCAAGGCTATAGCCTTGCAAAAACAGCAACTTTCCATCGAAATTTTTATTTTTCAAATAGTACTTGCTTTCAAAGAGCATAACATATACAGCATATAAATGTGTTGGGCATGTTCATACGAACTGTTTTTCGAAAGTTATGAAGCTTCAAACTTCACGCTCGAAACTGCCCAAAAAGGCAAGGCTATAGCCTTGCAAAAACAGCAACTTTCCATCGAAATTTTTATTTTTCAAATAGTACTTGCTTTCAAAGAGCATAACATATACAGCATATAAATGTGTTGGGCATGTTCATACGAACTGTTTTTCGAAAGTTATGAAGCTTCAAACTTCACGCTCGAAACTGCCCAAAAAGGCAAGGCTATAGCCTTGCAAAAACAGCAACTTTCCATCGAAATTTTTATTTTTCAAATAGTACTTGCTTTCAAAGAGCATAACATATACAGCATATAAATGTGTTGGGCATGTTCATACGAACTGTTTTTCGAAAGTTATGAAGCTTCAAACTTCACGCTCGAAACTGCCCAAAAAGGCAAGGCTATAGCCTTGCAAAAACAGCAACTTTCCATCGAAATTTTTATTTTTCAAATAGTACTTGCTTTCAAAGAGCATAACATATACAGCATATAAATGTGTTGGGCATGTTCATACGAACTGTTTTTCGAAAGTTATGAAGCTTCAAACTTCACGCTCGAAACTGCCCAAAAAGGCAAGGCTATAGCCTTGCAAAAACAGCAACTTTCCATCGAAATTTTTATTTTTCAAATAGTACTTGCTTTCAAAGAGCATAACATATACAGCATATAAATGTGTTGGGCATGTTCATACGAACTGTTTTTCGAAAGTTATGAAGCTTCAAACTTCACGCTCGAAACTGCCCAAAAAGGCAAGGCTATAGCCTTGCAAAAACAGCAACTTTCCATCGAAATTTTTATTTTTCAAATAGTACTTGCTTTCAAAGAGCATAACATATACAGCATATAAATGTGTTGGGCATGTTCATACGAACTGTTTTTCGAAAGTTATGAAGCTTCAAACTTCACGCTCGAAACTGCCCAAAAAGGCAAGGCTATAGCCTTGCAAAAACAGCAACTTTCCATCGAAATTTTTATTTTTCAAATAGTACTTGCTTTCAAAGAGCATAACATATACAGCATATAAATGTGTTGGGCATGTTCATACGAACTGTTTTTCGAAAGTTATGAAGCTTCAAACTTCACGCTCGAAACTGCCCAAAAAGGCAAGGCTATAGCCTTGCAAAAACAGCAACTTTCCATCGAAATTTTTATTTTTTCAAATAGTACTTGCTTTCAAAGAGCATAACATATACAGCATATAAATGTGTTGGGCATGTTCATACGAACTGTTTTTCGAAAGTTATGAAGCTTCAAACTTCACGCTCGAAACTGCCCAAAAAGGCAAGGCTATAGCCTTGCAAAAACAGCAACTTTCCATCGAAATTTTTATTTTTCAAATAGTACTTGCTTTCAAAGAGCATAACATATACAGCATATAAATGTGTTGGGCATGTTCATACGAACTGTTTTTCGAAAGTTATGAAGCTTCAAACTTCACGCTCGAAACTGCCCAAAAAGGCAAGGCTATAGCCTTGCAAAAACAGCAACTTTCCATCGAAATTATTTTTTCAAATAGTACTTGCTTTCAAAGAGCATAACATATACAGCATATAAATGTGTTGGGCATGTTCATACGAACTGTTTTTCGAAAGTTATGAAGCTTCAAACTTCACGCTCGAAACTGCCAAAAAGGCAAGGCTATAGCCTTGCAAAAACAGCAACTTTCCGAAATTTTTTTTTTTCAAATAGCACTTGCTTTCAAAGAGCATAACATATACAGCATATAAATGTGTTGGGCATGTTCATACGAACTGTTTTTCGAAAGTTATGAAGCTTCAAACTTCACGCTCGAAACTGCCCAAAAAGGCAAGGCTATAGCCTTGCAAAAACAGCAACTTTCCATCGAAATTTTTTTTTTCAAATAGTACTTGCTTTCAAAGAGCATAACATATACAGCATATAAATGTGTTGGGCATGTTCATACGAACTGTTTTTCGAAAGTTATGAAGCTTCAAACTTCACGCTCGAAACTGCCCAAAAAGGCAAGGCTATAGCCTTGCAAAAACAGCAACTTTCCATCGAAATTTTTATTTTTCAAATAGTACTTGCTTTCAAAGAGCATAACATATACAGCATATAAATGTGTTGGGCATGTTCATACGAACTGTTTTTCGAAAGTTATGAAGCTTCAAACTTCACGCTCGAAACTGCCCAAAAAGGCAAGGCTATAGCCTTGCAAAAACAGCAACTTTCCATCGAAATTTTTATTTTTCAAATAGTACTTGCTTTCAAAGAGCATAACATATACAGCATATAAATGTGTTGGGCATGTTCATACGAACTGTTTTTCGAAAGTTATGAAGCTTCAAACTTCACGCTCGAAACTGCCCAAAAAGGCAAGGCTATAGCCTTGCAAAAACAGCAACTTTCCATCGAAATTTTTTTTTCAAATAGTACTTGCTTTCAAAGAGCATAACATATACAGCATATAAATGTGTTGGGCATGTTCATACGAACTGTTTTTCGAAAGTTATGAAGCTTCAAACTTCACGCTCGAAACTGCCCAAAAAGGCAAGGCTATAGCCTTGCAAAAACAGCAACTTTCCATCGAAATTTTTTTTCAAATAGTACTTGCTTTCAAAGAGCATAACATATACAGCATATAAATGTGTTGGGCATGTTCATACGACTGTTTTTCGAAAGTTATGAAGCTTCAAACTTCACGCTCGAAACTGCCCAAAAAGGCAAGGCTATAGCCTTGCAAAAACAGCAAACTTTCCATCGAAATTTTTTTTTCAAATAGCACTTGCTTTCAAAGAGCATAACATATACAGCATATAAATGTGTTGGGCATGTTCATACGAACTGTTTTTCGAAAGTTATGAAGCTTCAAACTTCACGCTCGAAACTGCCCAAAAAGGCAAGGCTATAGCCTTGCAAAAACAGCAACTTTCCATCGAAATTTTATTTTTCAAATAGTACTTGCTTTCAAAGAGCATAACATATACAGCATATAAATGTGTTGGGCAGTTCATACGAACTGTTTTTCGAAAGTTATGAAGCTTCAAACTTCACGCTCGAAACTGCCCAAAAAGGCAAGGCTATATAGCCTTGCAAAAACAGCAACTTTCCATCGAAATTTTTATTTTTCAAATAGTACTTGCTTTCAAAGAGCATAACATATACAGCATATAAATGTGTTGGGCATGTTCATACGAACTGTTTTTCGAAAGTTATGAAGCTTCAAACTTCACGCTCGAAACTGCCCAAAAAGGCAAGGCTATAGCCTTGCAAAAACAGCAACTTTCCATCGAAATTTTATTTTTCAAATAGTACTTGCTTTCAAAGAGCATAACATATACAGCATATAAATGTGTTGGGCATGTTCATACGAACTGTTTTTCGAAAGTTATGAAGCTTCAAACTTCACGCTCGAAACTGCCCAAAAAGGCAAGGCTATTATAGCCTTGCAAAAACAGCAACTTTCCATCGAAATTTTTATTTTTCAAATAGTACTTGCTTTCAAAGAGCATAACATATACAGCATATAAATGTGTTGGGCATGTTCATACGAACTGTTTTTCGAAAGTTATGAAGCTTCAAACTTCACGCTCGAAACTGCCCAAAAAGGCAAGGCTATAGCCTTGCAAAAACAGCAACTTTCCATCGAAATTTTTATTTTTCAAATAGTACTTGCTTTCAAAGAGCATAACATATACAGCATATAAATGTGTTGGGCATGTTCATACGAACTGTTTTTCGAAAGTTATGAAGCTTCAAACTTCACGCTCGAAACTGCCCAAAAAGGCAAGGCTATAGCCTTGCAAAAACAGCAACTTTCCATCGAAATTTTTATTTTTCAAATAGTACTTGCTTTCAAAGAGCATAACATATACAGCATATAAATGTGTTGGGCATGTTCATACGAACTGTTTTTCGAAAGTTATGAAGCTTCAAACTTCACGCTCGAAACTGCCCAAAAAGGCAAGGCTATAGCCTTGCAAAAACAGCAACTTTCCATCGAAATTTTTATTTTTCAAATAGTACTTGCTTTCAAAGAGCATAACATATACAGCATATAAATGTGTTGGGCATGTTCATACGAACTGTTTTTCGAAAGTTATGAAGCTTCAAACTTCACGCTCGAAACTGCCCAAAAAGGCAAGGCTATTATAGCCTTGCAAAAACAGCAACTTTCCATCGAAATTTTTATTTTTCAAATAGTACTTGCTTTCAAAGAGCATAACATATACAGCATATAAATGTGTTGGGCATGTTCATACGAACTGTTTTTCGAAAGTTATGAAGCTTCAAACTTCACGCTCGAAACTGCCCAAAAAGGCAAGGCTATAGCCTTGCAAAAACAGCAACTTTCCATCGAAATTTTTATTTTTCAAATAGTACTTGCTTTCAAAGAGCATAACATATACAGCATATAAATGTGTTGGGCATGTTCATACGAACTGTTTTTCGAAAGTTATGAAGCTTCAAACTTCACGCTCGAAACTGCCCAAAAAGGCAAGGCTATTATAGCCTTGCAAAAACAGCAACTTTCCATCGAAATTTTTATTTTTCAAATAGTACTTGCTTTCAAAGAGCATAACATATACAGCATATAAATGTGTTGGGCATGTTCATACGAACTGTTTTTCGAAAGTTATGAAGCTTCAAACTTCACGCTCGAAACTGCCCAAAAAGGCAAGGCTATAGCCTTGCAAAAACAGCAACTTTCCATCGAAATTTTTATTTTTCAAATAGTACTTGCTTTCAAAGAGCATAACATATACAGCATATAAATGTGTTGGGCATGTTCATACGAACTGTTTTTCGAAAGTTATGAAGCTTCAAACTTCACGCTCGAAACTGCCCAAAAAGGCAAGGCTATAGCCTTGCAAAAACAGCAACTTTCCATCGAAATTTTTATTTTTCAAATAGCACTTGCTTTCAAAGAGCATAACATATACAGCATATAAATGTGTTGGGCATGTTCATACGAACTGTTTTTCGAAAGTTATGAAGCTTCAAACTTCACGCTCGAAACTGCCCAAAAAGGCAAGGCTATTATAGCCTTACAAAAACAGCAACTTTCCATCGAAATTTTTATTTTTCAAATAGTACTTGCTTTCAAAGAGCATAACATATACAGCATATAAATGTGTTGGGCATGTTCATACGAACTGTTTTTCGAAAGTTATGAAGCTTCAAACTTCACGCTCGAAACTGCCCAAAAAGGCAAGGCTATAGCCTTGCAAAAACAGCAACTTTCCATCGAAATTTTTATTTTTCAAATAGTACTTGCTTTCAAAGAGCATAACATATACAGCATATAAATGTGTTGGGCATGTTCATACGAACTGTTTTTCGAAAGTTATGAAGCTTCAAACTTCACGCTCGAAACAGCCCAAAAAGGCAAGGCTATAGCCTTGCAAAAACAGCAACTTTCCATCGAAATTTTTATTTTTCAAATAGTACTTGCTTTCAAAGAGCATAACATATACAGCATATAAATGTGTTGGGCATGTTCATACGAACTGTTTTTCGAAAGTTATGAAGCTTCAAACTTCACGCTCGAAACTGCCAAAAAGGCAAGGCTATAGCCTTGCAAAAACAGCAACTTTCCATCGAAATTTTTATTTTTCAAATAGTACTTGCTTTCAAAGAGCATAACATATAAAGCATATAAATGTGTTGGGCATGTTCATACGAACTGTTTTATTGAAAGTTATGAAGCTTCAAACTTCACGCTCGAAACTGCCCAAAAAGGCAAGGCTATAGCCTTGCAAAAACAGCAACTTTCCATCGAAATTTTTATTTTTCAAATAGTACTTGCTTTCAAAGAGCATAACATATACAGCATATAAATGTTTTGGGCAAGTTCATACGAACTGTTTTTCGAAAGTTATGAAGCTTCAAACTTCACGCTCGAAATTGCCCAAAAAGACAAGGCTATAGCCTGAATGAGGAGAGGCTTATTAGAGAGTTTGCTTTTTAAAGTTAAAGTAAAATGCCGTGGGCATTTCTTTATTCAATCTTTTGCTAAAGAAATGCGATACAAATATTCTCAAAAAGACTAACCGCTTCGACTCTGACTTGTCCATTGTGAAGGATGTTAGCGACATTATAGGCACAACTGACGAAGAACGCCCTTAATCCAGGGCCTCCGACGAAGGGGGTGGGGCCAGGCTGCCTCACTTTTTTGTAAAACAATAGAGCTTTTTCAAATAGCTTTCGTTATAGTTGTTAAAATCTCCCTTGGCCCCTCCACTTTCCAACCTGGGTCAGAGCCCATGTAATCTTACTCATTTGAATATAGAAATTTGAAGTATGAAATATGAACAAAATTAAAAGCTGACACTAAATTCTTACATTTAGCCTTTTGCATTCTTGGCTAATGAAATGGAGGGGGGCTTAATAAAGAGGGGTATTCGTTAATAGTGCCTTTCAATGCCTTAGGTGCGGCCTCAGACTCGCAATTTGTCGTCAAAGCGAGGCCGCGAAGAAGGACAGCAACACGTGAAGAAATTGTTAGGGCATCGATCTGATCATCAAGGATGTTTTGGAAAAGGTAGGGGAAAATGCGGGCACCGATTTTAATGATCCAGGAAGGCTTTTTTCTATGATTCACTTGGCAAGTCTTGGGGTCAATTTTCGGTTATGACAGCCGATCGGATGCAAAGTGCCGCCGGATGTTATTGTAGAAGGGGGCCTTTCTTAACCTTTATTACTTCCAAGGCGTATTAGAAAGTATAAATAATGAGTAATCCATCATACAATAAAACGAACACGTTCCAGAGGTGTAGCTTTGGCACTGGAGACAAGTTTTACAAAGCCTTGATGATCTCACAAGCAACTATCTAAAAATCCAATGATTTTTCTAAGTAAAGAGAGAATTTTGATCAACTTGAAAACCATGCTTGGTAACATGGAATGGGAGGGCTGTTACTTTGTTTGTTATTATTATTCCAAAACAAGCTTCAAAGTGAAAACCCACACAGCTCTGTTTTGGAAAAAACATTGTCATTGGCGCATTAAATGCCACTAAAATAGTGAGAAATTCTGTGGATGTCCCTTTAAACTTCACAGAGATATCATCATATTTCTTGCAATGATTGTAGTGTGCACTTGTGAAGATTCATAGTTGAAGGGAAAAAACTAATCTTAAAACTCAAGCAAACAAACTTGCAGAAAGAGGTGGCCTTCAAATTATGGAAAACTTGTGGAAAGTTCATCAAAACTTTTAATGCCCTAAAAGGTGTTTTTTGTTATATTAAAATTGTTATATTTTTAACACAAAACCTTTTTCTTTCCAGAGTGCTTTGTGTGATTCACATTTAAGAATCTTTCTTTGAAAAATGAAGAGAATTAAATCAAAACAAAATAATAGTAAGTCGGTTTGTGAGATATCTTGCTTTATGCTATTTGATCGGCGAATTTGGACAATTCGGAGAGGTACCTTGTTTTGCTAGATGTCATATATTCAGCAGAGTGATCCCTGACCCTAACCGATCTGTGACTTGTTGATGCAGTCAAAAAAATCCTTGACCTGTATGCATGAGGTTAATCAGATTATCCTCTCAGGATTGTCCTAATTCGCTATTTGATCAACACACCGATTATCATCAGACTCTAACCTTCATGCTGATCCTTGACAGAGGACATTTTGTTGCTTGGAACCCACTTGTTGCGAATTTCAAAATCATCTATCAAGTGCTGTGAGCATAATTTACTCAATCAGCATGTCTATGATTTTGCTTGAAATTGAAAACAACTTACACTGTTTTATTCATTGTTTCTCTAAGGTGATGATGGCTTGAAAAGAAAAAAGGAAAAAAAGAAGCCATCTGTAGAGAACCCAGATGATGGGTCAGTGGAAGCAGAAAATATAGGTTGGCTTTTAACTCCATAATTACTCCCTTACAATTTGCATGTTGAACTTAAGACTTTCTGGAGAAGAAGAAATTCATGAATTTTTGAAAATATTTTCAACGATTAAATATTAGACCAAAAAATTTTTTTCTCAATTTAGAGGCCTTAAAAATTGGGTTGGAGTTTATGTGTGGTTTTATTCATAGGTTTTTAAGAGAAGTTTGTTTTCGAACAATAATTGTGATTAGCTAAAGTTTTATATCATCTGTTATTTCTGAGTCACTCAATTTGGGTAAAATTTAGAGACTTGCTCCTATGGTCATATAGACAAGTATATGAGTTAAGAACTAGCAAGCTATGAATATTGCATTTAATTTTAGGCCGACCATACACAATCAGTGTTGCACTACCTGGTTCTATTTTGGAGAATGCCCAGTCACCAGAGCTTCGTTCATACTTGGCTGGACAGGTATATCAATGCCACATTTTTATATGTCATGAATTGAATGAGATTGTGATTTTAAGAAGGACTGAATAATCAACTAAAAATAAGTATGTATATGACTAAAGACTAAGTAGACTGAATTGAATTTCAGATTGCAAGATCACTTGTCATATTCAACATTGATGAGGTGATTGTGTTTAATGAGGCAGCAGTAAAGGAGACTAAGTCTGGCTTCAAGGGATCCACAAAGGCAACGGATCCCAATGTTCTGTTAGCAAGGATTCTCCAGTATTTGGAATGTCCACAATATCTTCGCAAGCATTTCTTCCCAAAACACCCAGATCTTAACTATGCTGGTATGTACTAGACTTCTGTTGCATACTTATTTTGATATCAGCTTGTTCTATGAGTCAAGTTCAGTTGTCTTGAGCTATTTTATTACCAATAAATAAGTAAGGTATTATTGTTAAAAGTAGCACCAGTGCACAAAACATTTCTAGTAATACTAATGTTTGGAAAGGAGGTAGGATTTTTGTGCAGCTGCTCTCCTTTGCTCTGGGATCAAAACGAGTTTCAGGAAAAAGGTTACTTTGCCTTTGTTAGGTTTACAGTTAGAATTCCCTATAGCTTGGTCTGTTTCAAAACATACAGTCATGTTCCTGATCAATCTCCCCATGTTTTGAATCTTTTGGAACAGCATGTGTAGATAACAAGTTTTAAAGTTGGATTGGAAAACAGCCCAGCATCTCATTTAGTAATGCAATCAGCTTCTGAGTGGAAGGTCCTACTTCAGTCATGTCATACATCCCCCTAACCTATGTGTGCTACCTTAACCCCAGCAATTCAGAGAACATTTTTGTGTTTATTTATCACTATGAATTTTTCCGATCATGTGGCTATGGATAGAGCTAAGTGGCAAATAAGTATTTTTTGCATCATCAGTTGTTTGGTTCGACTATTAGAATGTTTTTTCAAGGGTTCAATGATGTAAGTTTCCATTTTCAGGGCTGCTGAACCCTCTGGATAGTCCTCACCACATGAGAGTCGATGACGAATTGCCGTACAGGGAAGGTGTTGTTTTGGATAGGCCGGTCAAAAGTGGTGAAGGGTCGTTTGTTAATGTGGGATTGCGAAAGGAAGTCAAAGTCGATAAGCATTTGCAACCTGGAATTCGAGTCACCGTCAAAATCGAGTCCTCAGGTGATTTTTCTTTTGACTTTTTTTACCAGAATTCACGCTTATTATTTATTATGCCACTTGAATTAAGTAGGAGCTCTTACTCTAGTAAATGTTACGGAGACGAATTTATCAGTTTTATCTCTATGGATGACCTTTATTTCTCAAACTCGATCTTTCTTTTTAGCAAAGAAGCACACAACCGGGAAAGTCGTTTCTCCAGCTGAGCCAAGACTGAAGAACGGCTTGTACTGGGGCTACAACGTGCGGCTTGCGCAGTCATTCGGAGCCGTGTTCACGCAATGTCCGTTTAAAGATGGCTATGATGTCACTGTAGGTACCTCCGAAAGAGGCTCGGCCGTGCGGAAACTGAGGCTGGCGCCGTTTAAGTAAGTTTTTGACCAAAACGCGTTTTGAAACAACATTACCTCGTGTGCTCTCTCACTCTATTGATAAGGTTGGATCTGATCTCTTTTTTGTGGATATCATAATCTATTTTCATTGCTAGGTTAATGTTGCAAGGCCTAATCGCTACCTTCAAAATCTTCCAAATTCTTGGTGAATCATCTTACCTTGTTCCTGCGATTCAAGGACTTTCACTATCTTAACATAGCACCTAATTTGGCAGCAAGATGGAAATCGAAGGCTCACCAGTGAAGCATATTGAATCACCCACTTAGGCATTCCATCTTCGATGCAGCTCAACACCATCCACAACAATGCAGTTCAGGAGGGACCGAGACATTAGAATATGTAGCTTTGAAACTACTGAAAGTCATGTTAACTTGAAAACGCGCAGTTCAAAACACATTGCGCCTAAACACAGGGAATAGAGGAAAGCCATTGCAAAGACAACGCTGGATAATGAACCGTTTTAGCAGCAAGATTGGGCAAAATGGCGGATGAGGATTTTAACAATTGAAAATGTCACGTTCCTGCCTAGTTCTGCCAATTTTTGACGGGCTGAAGAAATTACGTCTTGCTGCTTTTAAGTTAATGTTTTACGACGGCATAAGTTAACGTGACCCATACCTTTTTGCTGGCTATAGGCTGGCAGAAATCCAATCGCAAGATCTTCTCACTCCTGTTGAGATGTCGGCTGTCGGTAGTAGATGCCAGAAGCAAGTAATCTCTAAGGTGTGCTTCATTTGCTGAAACGAATGGGTCAAATCAGTAACTGGTTGACTCGGATGAGTGCATTTCCAGCTGATAAACGAAGATTCATGTTGTAATACTATCATGTTGTAATACTATTATTGATATTGTTGTAGTATTATTCAGATACGTAGCATAAAAGGAAGAGCCTCCTGGTAGAGCTCGGTTGTACTATAAATTTGATAGTAATGGACGACTTTTACAAAACTCAAATAAGCTCTAAATATGTCCAGCATGTCGGAATATGAACTTGTATCAACTTTTTGTGAACACTGTACTAGAATATTTCAGTGATACAAATAAGAAGAATTTACAAAAGAAAATCTAAACACAAGTGTAAGCATCTTGCGCAACGCAGAATATATACTGATAATATTGACAAATAATGTATTAATTCAACACTAGATGTATAGCAAGTTGAGAATGATGCATTCGTTCATAGCAACTTACAATCAACGTGTCCTCGGAGCCGCAACCTTTTTTCTTTTCCCCACTAAACGAAGGGCCTAGCAAATCGCAAGAACCTTAGGCCCTACAGAAATCAAACTGTGTCGCAGCCGTCTACGGGGAGGCCGTTCCCTTCTGGCTGCGTCAAGGAATTTATAACTAGAGGGCAATGCACGAAAGCATGCAGAACTAGAAGCCATGAGTTTAACAATTAGGGTTCACAGTTCAAATGTCGAGTCAAAGGTCAAGTGTCTGACTCGAAATTATTGTTTTCTATTGTTTTAAATATGGCCTCCTTTGGAGTTTATTTTTATTCCCTCTAGAATATTGCCACTTCCATTCGTTGCTGCAAGAACGCACTTTAATGATGTCTGGAGACACTCAATTTAATTTCAAATGAAACTACGTGTAATCATCATCATTCGCATAACAAACTGCTTTTGCATGTGGAAACACGATGATGTCCTAATTCCACTGCGCTCAATGCTATGAAGACTTCCACCCAATTACAAGTGAGGATGTGTAGGACAACAAAAGAAGGATCAAAAGCATGGTTGCATGGTAAAGTGTAATCCTGCTACGTGATGAGGAGGGTACGTTGACTGAGTTTAAGTGGTTTCTGTTCTTTTCCTAGGCACTTGCTGATTGTGTTTGGCGGGCTGGGAGGACTCGAAGCAAGCTTGGAGTCGGACGAAAGCCTGAGCCAGACCGAGCCACACCTTCTGTTTGATCATTACGTCAACAGTTGCCCGAGTCAAGGCAGTCGCACGATCAGAACTGAGGTACGTCAAATGTGGGTCATTAATAAGAGATCTACACGACCCCATACACACGATCAGTTTTCGTCAGTTTTTGACTGACAGTTCTCAGTTTTCAGTCAAGAAATGATCAAGCTTAAGCAGTATTCTGGAGCAGGTTTGAGTCGCGAGATTTCTGTATCATTCTACGTTCTCGTGGACTCTTTTCATTAATCTTCCCAATGAACTTTCTGTTGTCTCATTGCATAGCATTCCACGTGAGCCGTGCCAATTTTCACGTGAGCTACGCCCATGCGCTTGCGAATCTGAAGCGGAGGGGATTTACCTAGTTTAGGCCAACTTGTTATGCACTGCTTCGCACTCACCTATGCCCCGCAAGGCCATTCACACTGCTATTACCTAATAGTTGTCCCATCATCCTAGCTGTCTGTAAGATGCTTTTTAAACGCAATTTTATTTCTTTACAGGCAATTTTGGCCTGAAAAACCATCCTTGGTTTCGCCACTTGAAATTTGTTTCCTTCTTCGTGGCTCAGCAGAAAATAGTCTAAGTAGCAGGCAAGTAAATTCATTAACTGCAATTCCTTTTAACGAAGTGTGTTTACATTTGCGTTTCACAGGAGGCCATTTTGATAACGATGTCAGGCCTGCAGCCTACGATTCACAAGTGTTTCAAAAAGTGACCAAATGTCCGCCTTCGCAGCGCACACCACAATAAGTCTTCAGAGGAGCTGCAACCCTCAAGATGTACAAGGCCTCCTTCGGTTGTCGCAAGACCTCCGGGAACATTTTCCAGTTCTCTTAAAATCGTTTGTCATAATTTTTCTGCTCAAAATTGTCACACACCTCTGGAGACGCCATGATAGAGGAATTGCATTTAGAGACAGTTGAGAAAGTACACATGAAAAGGAGTTTTGGTCATTTTATATAATGTAAATCTAAGTTATGAGTCGTTGCATTTCGCCACTTGATGATGATTTATTAAAGGGAGTCAGAAGCCGCTTGCGCGAAACTGCCTGGGACAAGAAGGAGGACGACAAGAAGGAGGCATCACCGACAGCGGGCTTCGTTCACTGGTTCTCCAGAGGTACCGCTCGAGGGAAACACGAGCCACATCACTGGGAAACAAGTTATTGCAAGTTTTCTATTTCGAAGGCAGTTTCCTATGACAGAAATGCATTACGAAACAAACTATCCCTAGAAGTGTATTATGAAACAAACTTTGAAAAATTACATCAATGGCTTGTATCCGACTTAATCCACGCGCATTGTGCTTATCGTTCTGTATTTCCATGATGCTAGCCGATAGTACCTGAACATGAGAAATACTCAGTGAAATAGCGTTTTCTTTTGATTTCAAATGACACTTGTCATTGCAAAAATGTCAATTTAACTGAGGTGGAAGAAAGAAAATAAAATTTGGCAACGACAAGGTATTGAAACCAGCCATGATCTGAGAGATGTGTTTTGTTTTCTTTTGTATACAGCAGTATTTTGTGCTGCTTGGCCTATGCCGCTTGGCCTATGCTGCTTGGCTTATTCATTTAGCGCCATCCCCCATGGCAGCAATTGAATGAATTTCACGATACAACACTCGAAGATTCTTCGACTTAAAGAAATTTAGCAAGATATCTAATTGGCTTAACCGTCACGTTTTCTAAACAAATTTTTTCGATTGTCAAACATAGTTGCTTAAAATGTAAAAGAAAACAAGGTAAAAAGCAACAAAATCTTTGGCCAGAAAATTATGTTGTGGGCCACACCTTTTATAATTTATTTCTTTAGGTTATACCATGAGGCACGTTCTTATTACACATTTGCAAAATTAAATTGACAAATTGACATATTAAGATTACTTAGATTCAATCTATACAAAATATCTGATAAATCATTTCCAGATGGTTTGGTACTAGAACGTTGTTTTGTGTTTCTTCACCTCCACCATCACGTGATGTATGTTGATGAGTTCGCTTCTGACAGAGATCCTCTTGAAAGGAGGCTGGGCCAGGATCTTCTGAAACCGGTGGTAGTATTGGATCATCTGGGCCAGAGCCGTCTGGAACCAAAAAGCACCAAGATGAGGGCGTCCACCCCAGTGGAAACCAAATGGGATAGAAAAGTTGGTCTCGTTCATGCATACAGCAGTGTCCCTCGTATAAGGAACACGATTTTAAGACACACAGTCCTTAACTTTTTAAAAAAATAACCTTTGATAAGAAACTGGTGAAGGTCTGGAAAAAGTTGGCTATGATTCAAAGATTTGCGTATAATGTAAGTCTTTGTAAAACAGAACAAAACCTCAATCATCCTAATTTGGCCAAATGAAATAAATTTTGAATGCGAACTAAGCTCTTTTCTGGAATATTTTTATCGTTTTCTGCTGAAAAATGACAAATCAAAAATGGTAAATGGCATTTTTATCACAATCATTGAGCTTTTGTCTGAGTAGATTATCAATAGCATAATGTGGCTTTTCTTATGAGAAACATTATCCTGATTTTAAGTGTATATCTCATTTTACAAGAAATTTATCAGACCTGAAATCAAACAAATTTGGTTTTTTGTCATGTACATGCACACTAATGTACATGCATCCAAAATTTGAATTGGCTTTTTGCATGTTCTCCAGTTTACAAAATACATTTTTACATTTCGAGTAAAAACTTCAACTTTAAACAATACAAAACTTAAAAATTCAAAACAAGATGATCTTCCTGTTGCGATTAACACTTCCAATGGCTCTGGAAATGGCAAAAAGCCAGAAAAATTCTGGTTCAATAAAAACATAAGTTCTTTGCCCCCTACCCACTGGTTTTTAGACCAGGGGGTTTCTTGCCCCTGCATTTCGTACCTGTAAGATGGTCGTTCCGGTTCGAAAGTTTGAAAAGCATCGCATGACCTCGTGGTTTATGGCCTCGATCGCATGTTTCCAGTCAGCCGCGAACCCTCTCACGATTTGCTCTATTTTAGCTGTTGAAAGAAAGCAATCTTCCATCATTGAGGCTTCTAGACAGCAAAAACCTCCCTTTTACCCTCAAAATGCTCGTATCATTGGCAATTGGCCAAGTAGCACCAACCTTCGTCAATCCTTTGTAAAGTAGATCCTCTTTCTAATACTGACTCAGTGTCTTTTACGAATGATATCATTCCTCCGAAATGTGGGGATAGCACCTAAGGAAATAGAGCAAAAGTTCTTGAAAGTTTTGTAAATTAATTCGATAAGCTCTGCATATGCTTCACATTATTTAGAATTGTCATTAGGCAACAAAAAGATGTCTTAAGCACACTTTACCTCTTCGACATACTCTTGAGTTCTACCATTAAGCAGTTGCTGAAAACTCTCGGTTTCCTTCGAATCTTCAGCTGTCCTTTCCTAAAAACCACGAAAAAAGTCATACGTAGAAACTTTGTTTAAATTGTCCAATGACGCAAACTATTTGCAAAGGAACCTCTTTGGAGTCGAAGTCCCTTTAGTTGAAATAGCATTAAATGTCGACTATTTGCAGTATTCAATCTTTGCGTGAAAAATCTGGGCTACTTCATGTAAGGCTTGAGGCAGGGAGAAGCCAGGAAACCACAGCCTCCATTCAGGTCTATGACGTCATTGGCTCTGATGACTTCATTGAGCTGAGGCAACAATTCTATGTACCACGTGCTTTGGGCCATGGCAGCCTCGTAAAAGGACCGGCGAACAAACTCAAGTCAGTATAACACTGCTTCAGTGGAAATGCTACACTTTTATATTCAAAAATGAACAGTGTGATACTGCAGCCAAATATGGCTATCAACAGAAACAAAGAACTCTTCATTATTTTCAATACAAGGTGGAAATTGCTCCTACAAGATAGAAGGACACAATACCGACAAAACTT
>PEDN01001428.1:0-22685 GCA_003864495.1 Nemopilema nomurai
CAAGATCAAATGAAAACATGGCACGAAATGTTAAATTAAAACGAAATATTACGTGCTAGAAATAATGCGTTAATTTTTAAGCTTCTGTTCTTGTTATTATTGTGTCTTAATATTAATATTATTGTGGCTATATTTAGTGACTAATTTGAATTTTTTCTATTTTTCTGCAAAGCACCTGGGGCAGTGAAATGCCTGAAAAAGCCAAAATGTTCCACCAAGGATTTCTATGAGATGTGGAGTGATTGTGACGAAAGCAACAAGGTTGGTACTTGATATGTTAACAAGGAATCACAAAATACTATAATTTTCTAATTTTTAATCACAAGCAAGCCTTGCATATTCAGTTTAATGTCACAACCTAATCTATGGATTTTGTATTTATATGCAATCTCCTTGACGACTGGCTGCTTACAAGCATTACCTAATTGCTAAACTTCTGCCCTTTGCTAAACTGGCTGCTTACAAGCATTACCTAATTGCTAAACTTCTGCCCTTTGCTAAACTGGCTGCTTACAAGCATTACCTAATTGCTAAACTTCTGCCCTTTGCTAAACTGGCTGCTTACAAGCATTACCTAATTGCTAAACTTCTGCCCTTTGCTAAACTGGCTGCTTACAAGCATTACTAAATTGCTAAACTTATTTTTGGCTTGATTTTTAGACAAGAAGGGATTTCTTCTGGGTGATCCCGAAGATATGCGAGGGTGGCCTTGCACTCCCCCCTCCAGGCAAGAAGGTAGACTGTCCACCTTGTAACCCTGGTCAGTACAATAATGGTAGCCGATGTTCCTTTTGTGGGCAAGGCTTATATGGTGATGGCAAAAGTGGTAGGTTATTGTTTTTCTTGCTAATTCATATAGCTTGCGATATTTTAGCTAGGTAGATAGTTGGATGCCAGCTCAGAGCTTTTTCACTTTTACCAAAATTCTAGCCGTTTGATATTGCTGAGAAACAATAGCAATTGCAGCGACAACAACAACAATATTAGTAGTGTTTTAGTGTTAAATTTTTTACTCTAGATTCTGCAGGCAGGCCAGTGTTAAAGTGTTTTAGGGTAGACCTAGGTACAACCTTATGAGGACTGGGTACATTGACCTACTTAAAAGCATAAAAGAAAATTCTATTCAATAAAAATTATATTTAAGGTAATTATATTTCAAAAAAATGTATCTAGGAAAATTCTATTCAATAAAAATTCTATTTAAGATAATTCTATTTAAAAAAAAATTCATCTAAAAAAATTCTATTCAATAGAAATTCTATTTAAGATAATTCTATTTTTAAAAAAATGTATCTAAAAAAATTCTATTCAATAGAAATTCTATTTAAGATAATTCTATTTTAAAAAAAATGTACTTAAGAAAATTCTGTTTAAGAAAATTCTATTTAAGAATTTAATGTTCAAGGTAGATCACATGATATTGGTCACATGATATTGGTCACATGATATTCAAGTTTCTTAGCACAATGCCATGTTTCGAATTTCGAATAGCGAATTACTGTTGTTGCTGAGAAACAATAGCAGCAACAACAGTAATAGCAGTGTTTTATTGTTCAAGTGTTATCGGGTAAACCTAGGTACAACCTTGTTAGGAAAGGGTAAAGAACTTTGATTTAGCCGCCAACTTAACAAAGTTCTATTCAAGAACATTCTATGTTAGAAAATTCCATTCAACACAATTCTACTTAAAAATTTTATGTTTAAGGTGTCCACACGACGTTTTTTTGCACAACATGATATTTGCTTATAGAGAACGTAGAACGTTTTAATGTCGTCAAATTTGTGTTTATTTTGAGTCAATATCCCTGTCTAACCAAGCATTAGACTTGAGGGTCTTTATTTCTCAATGTTCAATTTCACATTCACCTTTTAGGCTGTAAAAAATGTCCTCCGTCGACAAACCCGGAAACTGGGATATTTATCAGGTGGTGGCAGAATCTTCCCGAGAAACTGTTCAATTTCTACTGCTTGTCAGAGAAAGGTAAGGACTCCGTACTCTTTTTAATCAATCTAACAGGAAAAATCAGTTTTTACGATTTTCAGAAAATCGAGAGCAGAAAGCCATAAACATTTATTGCTATATCTTTTATCATGCGGCATCATCAAAAATACACACCATGTTTTCCTAGTTTATTTCCATATGCATGTTTTATGTGTAACGGGTAACGACATTCATCCTTGCGAAGAGCTTTCGATTGCTCTGCTGCGAATGCCTGTACTCAATCGTGTGGTAGCTGTGGCTCAAGCATCTGCGAGGCCAGCCACTGCCAGGTGGTAATTGCTACTGCGTGACGTAGATCTAATATCACGTACTTCACCATAATGTAGCGCAACGTACTGTAATAAAACGCAACGTCATTTACTGCAATGTAACTCGACGTACCGCACTGTGTTGTAACGTAATGTAAATGACTTTTCTATAATGTAACGAACCCATCTCCAACCAGTCAATGCTTTCAATTACAAGTCTTCAAAGCCATCCGTTTCTTTGCTTTACAGAGAGGTCCTGCAAATCAAACACCGGCTGGCGATCCTTCAATACCTATGTGGACACTGGAGTTGGGCATGCGGATGATGCTGAAGTTGGTGTGATGATCCGTGTCCCGGGCTTCAGAAGTTCCCAGTCCACCTTCGTCATCGAATTCGAAATGCAGTGCAAATCCTTCTGTACCTTCTCTGTCGAAATGGTGCGTGCTTTTTGCTATCTTCAGCTGCTAATTTTTGTTTTGCTGCTTGACTGTTTTCTGCCAATATGGAAATTTATACGAGGACATTTATGCTGCCAATGTGGAGCATAAACGAGGAACATTCCACAAACAAGCTGTTTAAACAGGTTCTTGATATTTAGCTGCCTATTTTACCTGCGTTTTTTCTTGGGGATGTTTCGATGCCAGGTCTTTTCAGAAAGGCAATCTCGTTGAATCCTGTTTAGCATGCTTTTTTTTACAAGTACTGCTGCTCTACAAATGTGATGTCCCTAACTTTCAGAGTATCTAAATTGCTTCAATTTTGTATACGTTGAAGTTGTCTATGTCAGAATCTCCCAGGCAGACTTTACGATTCATTTTGAAAATTCACGTGATGAATTTCTGATTACGGTACCAAGGTACCTGGGATGGTGCATATTCCCAGGAACAAAATTTCATTCTAGTTGTAGTCTCGATCCATGCTTACATATTTGCAAAGCGCTTCACAAATTAATGAGGACCGGTGCGAAGAGATTATGACACATACAAACCAGGGAGAAGGTCAGGATTAGGCCTGTCCACCGAAGGTCGAATAATCGGTATTCGGTTACCTGTTTCACTATTCGGTTAGCTGAAGTCCAAAGCGAATATTCGGTTACAAGCGAATAGTTCGAATAGTACGATTATTCGGTTGGAGACGAATAGTGCGAATAACCTCACTGTTGGAGGTCCACAATGGTTGTTTGAATAGCTGTGACTATTCGAATAACCGTGACTGATCGAATAGCTGTGACTATTCGAATAACCGTGACTGATCGAATAGCAATTGCCAACCGAATAGCACTGACTAGTCGAATAGCAAGGATTGTTCTAAAGGAGAAAGGCAACTTCCTATCTTCAATCTAAGAGAGAGTTTCATGGATACGGGCCTCCTTCAAAAATCGCAATCCCAAGAAATAGTTACAAAGCCAATAAAGCAAGATTGGAAGGGGGCAGGGGGAGTGGAGCGTGGGTTGCGGTTGGGGGTCATGGGGCTTTTCCTCGGAAAATTTTTGTGCTACAGTGGGGAGGGGAGGGGAGGCCGGGGGCTATGGCCCAACCACTATTTTGCAGAATAATATAAATTTTCACAAAATCATTTGTTGTGAGTGTTAAATTTTCTTTTGCCCCCCCCCCCCCACTTCCCAACCTGTGTTGAAGCCCGTGCTAGAAAGCTTTTCACTTTTAAAAATGTTGGAAAACGACCCTTTTTGAAAACGTACGACTCTCGTTAATTTGATATTGACTTTCTGGCCATTCGGGGCAACTAATGCTAGGGAAGGTTCGAGAAAACATTTATTTTCGACAAAAATTCGTTTTAAAAAACTCGTTACCACCACCCTGCCACACCCATTTTACCACACCCATATTCGCCGAATAACCGAATATTCGTTAAATTTTAAGCCAAATAACTGAATAGGAATATCCGAAGGTTTGGACAGCCCTAGACTCAGGATCACCGACATTCCGTAAACAGCAGTATTTGCCACAGAATTTGCAAAGGTGATCGCGGATAAAAGACAGAGTTCCTTTAACCTTTTCGGGATGATTTACCTCTTGATGCAATGTAAACACCATCGCAATTTCGTAAGATAAGAAATGAAATACAGATGAACCTACCGTACAATCCATGTTTTACGTATCCGTACTTCTATAAAGATGGTAGTGGAATCAGATGGCTTCGACTCGTTTGGGCCTAATAATTCTTTTGTACACAATATGGAATAGGTTCGCGGTTCCAATGAAATGCTTCTTTGTCTAGGCCGTCTAGGCCCTTTTTACAAGGATTTGTTCAGGCATTCATTGCCTTGCGTTCTTTTACTGAATGCGTTGTGGTGTCAGATGGAAAGAATGATCCTTCAAAGAATAGGATGACAATGTCTTCATTGTGTGTATGTTCTGTTTGTTTGGCCACTTCCTGAACTGCGTTTAGTCCTGCTCAGACTTGCTAAGCCGTCTTTGGTGGCTATGTTGAGAGGGTCATTCCATATGTCTTTTGTTCGAGATTTTGTTGTGTTGCTCAATTCGTTCCTCTTCCCTTTTGACCATTCCTCAACTTGCGCATGCTCGCCTACGAAAATTGATCTACTTATTGGGAATTGCGCAGGCGCCTACAAAAGCTCGAGGAATGTTTGGTGAAATGTTCAGTTCGTTTCAACGCCACTGCACTTAACTTGGCTGAAGAAAGTTTTCGGTTTACAGACCACCCCCCCCCCCCCCACTTTGAGAAGAAATGGTCCTCAAGATTTTCCCAAAATTGTATTAAAATCAATACCTTGAGAGGGGAAAGGGGACTAGGCAAATCCAGTGAAACTTGAAATCATTACAGCAAAATAATTTCAACTCGCACAAAAGGGATGTTGTCGTGAGGAAATTTCCAGGCCCCCAATAATTCAGGGGCCATGTATACCACTGCCACCAACCGACTAGGTAGCAATTTTGCCAGGTACCAGTTGGTATGTTCGGTCGTTCATTTTCATGGACATATATTATGCTAAGAGGAAAGGAAATTCACATGAATTATGCAAATTATTAACCAAGACACGAGCCAAAAGTCTGCCTCACAATTTTTGATCTATCTTGATGATAAAAATGTCGTTAAACCAGTCTAGAACGGAAATTTTCTTTTTAAAATAAAACTGATTCTAAACGTTTTATAAAAAAAAAATTTTCAGCCCAGCCTTCAGACTTTCTTAGCCATTTCTTATCGTAAAATTGAATAGTGATTCGCTACTAAGCATAAGCAGTGATTAAGAAGATGAAATGCTATGATATCCTATATTTCTCAAAAACCCGCAACATCAATATATTTGTGAATAACTTAGAAGCAAGACAACAGCTAATCTCAACTTGTTTTTCATTCATTTTTCACTTATTTTTCAACTTATTTTGAAGCTTCGAATATATCTGCACCTACAACTTCTTTGAGTTCCGAAGATCTAACTCTAAATCTAACGAATTCGTAACTTTTGAAGAACTGTGCGCAACTTCTTTTAAAAAAGTTTGTCTATTTTACTTTAGTCAACAATTGCCGTCTGGACACAACTGCAGTTTGGACGTATCTGTTTAAGTGCAGACAAAAGATAGCTACTCCGTGAAGGTATATGGTAGATGTTTAAGGGAAGGTGGAAAGTAGCCACGTAGATAGAGGCACATGGTAACTGCAAAGGTAAATTTAGAAAGTAGGTACTTATCTACAGGTAAGAAATATCTTCTCAGCCACAAGTACAGAGTAGGTACTTAAGTACAGGTGAGAAGTAACTGTTTAGGAATAAGTGTAGAATGGGTAGGTAGAACCTTGCTGCATAGACACTGGTTAAGATTGCAGATGGAAAGAAACAACGAAGATGGTGAAGGGAAGTCTGCTTTGCTGGTAAATGATAATAAACCTTTGGATATTCTTAAATCTTCTAATGCTTGGTATGTAGTTGAAAATACCTCAGTTTAATGTCAAATAGAAGAAAATTTATTTGACATTGTAGATTGAACCTTGAGATTGAACCTCACTAAAGGCAGCCGCTGATAATGTTGGGCTAAGAGATAACAAACTATGTACAAAAAATCTGTTACTTTTTTGGCATTTTTTAAATAATATTTTCGAATATCCTTCTCAGAAAGTTACACGGTAATGTGCAGTTCCATTTTCCACGGAGTGAAAAGCTGATAAGGTTTACTGGAGTCACTTGCAGTGTGTGGCACTATTGCAGTCTGTGGCACTATTGCAGTGTGTGGCACTATTGCAGTGTGTGGCACTATTGCAGTGTGTGGCACTATTGCAGTCTCGTGGCACTATTGCAGTGTGTGGCACTATTGCAGTCTCGTGGCACTATTGCAGTCTCGTGGCACTATTGCAGTCTCGTGGCACTATTGCAGTCTCGTGGCACTATTGCAGTCTCGTGGCACTATTGCAGTCTCGTGGCACTATTGCAGTCTCGTGGCACTATTGCAGTCTCGTGGCACTATTGCAGTCTCGTGCACTATTGCAGTCTCGTGGCACTATTGCAGTCTCGTGGCACTATTGCAGTCTCGTGGCACTATTGCAGTCTCGTGGCACTATTGCAGTCTCGTGGCACTATTGCAGTCTCATGGCACTATTGCAGTGTGTGGCTTCTATCGCATCATCCCATTATCCCCTCCCTCTGTTTATCGAGATTAGGCTGATGGATGGCGGAGTTGTTTTTATAGCTTTCAAAAGTGGTTCTTCTGCGAATTAAATGCATCTGCTACTTTTTGACGTTTTTAATCCGGGTTGTCTTCACATACCCTTCTTCGTAGTTAAAACACAAGTAAACCATATTAACCTTTCTTCCTTGTTAACCCCGTGTTCATGCTTGAGGTTTATGACCCTGTGCAGCGGTATTAACGGTTATAGATACTTCTGAATATAAGTTCTTGGGGACGCAATAGTCATGAAGACATTAACAAGAAATACTCCCCATTTGAACCTTTTTGAACACTGAAGACCGAACTTAAATTTCCACAACAGAAACCGTTTTAAACTGTGATGCGACACACCAAAAGGCGCACAGCAATAGCCTAAAAGGGCGCAAGTATCAAGTACCCTATAGAGTTGTCAAGTGATGATGTCGCAAAAATCTATTTTAAAAATTTTCAAGTTTGTACCCATAACCTGAAAGAGAATCATGAAATGCATCAAAATCTGCAAAATCAGCTAAAGGTCTAATGAATTGGTTGAGATGTGTCCCGATGAGCATATGGAATAGGGCTGCATCGAACCCCTGTGATTTGGTGTTAGTTTAAAACTCCATGCACTGTGCCAAAATAACAGTAATCCGTTAGTGAACTTCAAATTTTCCATCGGCCATATCTCAACCGATTTTAGACGTATTTGGCCAAGTTTGCATATTTTGAAAGCATTCATGATGATTCTATATGTTACGTGGCCAAGGTTTGAAAGTTCTGTCACACTTGAGAAATCTATAGGAAATACGTCTTTTAGCTGTAGTTAAGAGAACACATGACGTTAACATTTTTGTGCACCTTCGCAGGCTCCCTGACACGGTGCAAGAGGTGTGTGATTCAGTCTTTTTTCAATTAGTACTTCAAGTTGGTTTTATTGTCGCGTTTTTTGGATGCAAAGCCATTCGATCACAATATGTTCACAACGAAAACAACATCGTGGAAAAGCAAATAAAGCAACTAAAGTGGGATAGATAGACAGTTATTCTGAAACGCAAGGCCCTACATCGTAAAATACCAAGCGAATTACAACTGCAGCTATGAAACGAGGTAATATGTTTTTGACTCGTGTTTACCAAGAGATTATTCCATTCAGGTGCAGAATTTTAGCTTCACCTGAAGTCGGTGTGTCCCAGTAACTACTATAAGTTTGCACATTGCAAAAGCATTATCACGATATTTTCATAATTAGGCCATCATCGGTCAACAACGGTCGGTCCAAAGGGTCCGCATAAGCGGATCGTTGACAAAAGATAATCACAGAGCATGCGCAAACACCGAAACCGAGGCTATGCAATACCGAAACTCGTTATTCTCTGTAGTGGAAAAGTATGACGTAATCTTGAAGGAAAGTGTTTAGAAATGATAAAGTATTTGTTTAAACGTTACTCTCCCGGGAAGGTTCAAAAAGCTCATCAATAAAGCCTAGTCTAAAGATGGACTAAATACAAATGGCTGCTTTGCATTCAAGTGCACTGTAAAACTGACTACTTATCTTAACAAGTATACAAGTGTATAGATTGCCTTGGTTGAGATAGTGAGGCCATTGAATATGAAAAATTGCAGGAAATAAGAAACGCAGAGAATTTTTTAGAATTGAGTCTCTTGTTCCACGGCCGCAAAGTACGGAAAGGCTCTCGACACAATTAGTAAATTGACTATGCATTTGTCGCTTCATGTGGTCTTGATATGTGCATATGTTATATCATTACTCTGCAAGGTCTCACATATATCATTATTCAAACTGGAAGCATCTTAAATAATTGATTTGCACCAAGAAGTGGCACGATTCGATATCAACTTAGGAGCCACTGGCGTATCACCAATATTGGAGCCCTGTGACATCATAGACACTCCTCCACTGATTCATGGGAATCGAATCACGCAGCGCCTTCTTCTAAAATCTTCATTTTCCACGTTTTCTTGATATAACCGGTTTGAGAAACAGGCATTGAAGCGCAATTTCTTTAGCAACTTGACCAGTGTCACAACTTTTCCAAGTCGTGGTTTTGTAACTAAAAGAAATACCGTAAATCCTCGAATTTGCCTCCTCCTCGAAAAAACCTCCCCCCTTCGAATAAGCCCCCCTAAATTTGTTGTTTTTCGACTCCTGAGGTTGCCTTTGGCATTTTAGTGAATTACCATAAAAATTTATATTTTTGTTAATAATTTAATCAAATGTTACTTTATACTTAGATTATTTTATTATATTATGAAAAGAAAGAAATTTAAAAAATTATTTTTTTATGTGGCATGTTTCAGGTAATTTTATAAGCCCCCCTATCGAATAAGCCCCTCCTCGAATAAGCCCCCATCCTCGAATAAGCCCCCATCCAAAAATATCAAAAATAAATAAGCCCCCAGGGGGCTAATTCGAGGATTTACGGTATATAGAGCTGATTGCAATTTATTATTAATTGTGCTAATGAATTAATCAGTTAAGATAGAGATAATAGATTGAGGATGCCACTGCTGAACCCCGTAGGCTCATTTCCGCATTTTCAATAACAGCAAGAGTTCAAACTAGACTGATCTCAACGAAGGCCTCCCCAGTGATGAACGGAAAGCAATTTTTCACAATCAGCAGAATTCGCACAAAGGTCTTGCCAGAGGACCTGGGTTCTTGCCTTTCTATTGCTTTGCTTCCAAAAATCTGAAGTTTGAATCAGAGAAATCAATGGCTCCGGGGGGCCGGAAGAAGGCTTTAGCATGAGAAAGTGATTGTAAAAATATTGTTTTGAGTCATTAATGAGCAAGGTGTGAATTATGAAAATTGCAGCCAGGGGAAGGTTATTATTTTTTCTTGACTCTGATTTTAATTATTTAAATTGCGGGAAACGCACCTCCAAACGACGCACCTCTAAACACGATGTAGTGTGAGAATTGAATGCAATCGCAGAGTCTTTGCTCTTAATAAGGCACAGTTTGAATAAAGAACAACAGTGAAATAAATAGAAACTTCCATCATGCTTTGCGATAGTTTAAATCAAGAAGTTGAGGGGAAGGTTATGCTTGATTAGTTGAACAAACGAAGTAAAGTTCGCAAAAGAACGATACCACCCAAAGCTCATGCGTCATGTTGGCTTGTTGTCATGGATACTTGCCAGGATGCGTGTTGTTGTTTTACAAAGATCATATAGAAATCATTGCTAATGGAAACAAACAAAACAGAGTTTAAGCGGACTGGACAAAGATCATAGCAAGGCAACTGCTTATTACATCTGGACCAAAATCATACCCCAATTGGACAGGCCTGCATTTTGCTTCATTCATAGCGCTCTACTGCCTATGCTTGCAAGTCATGACGCGCTATCTAGCCTAGTACCCAAGCCTCCGTAAGCCGTTTTAGAATCGTCTGTGAGTGGTGAATCGTAAACTCCCGCCGTCATAAAATAAATCCACATCTGGCAGGTTTAGAACAAAGTCACACCTGCCCCAAAAAACATCCCTTTTGCCAACCCCAAAAATCAGGCAGACAGCTACGTATTTAAAAAAGCAATCTTGTTGACATTTTTTCAACTCACGTTTGACAACAAGAATTTAGGAAAAAGTTATCTATTTAAGTACTGCAAGTTTGGCATTGAAATTGGAAAATGTATGTACCTGCCTATTTGAGACAGTTTTACTCCACTCAGGCTATGTAAGTTCCCTTTCTACATAAACCAGCCTCAAGCAAGCATGGCAAATTTAGAAACTTTAACTTGGTCCCAGAGATGTCCTTTGACCTCTGACCTGAGCCGGGGTACAGAGACTGGGCCCAATTATGACAGTTTACTACAAAAATTAATATTTGGGTGTTTTGATTTTCATTTTTAATGGCAATACGCTTTCACTGAAGCGGATTTTGCATAACTCTTTCCTAGAAAGTAGCTCTAAAAACTGCAATTGGGCCTGCGGAAAAAATGAATATGGCCTACGTTGGACAATGCGAAGCTGCAGCCCTATTTGACTCACACATTCTGAAAAGACCACACAGCGTCTTTGCTCTGTGCTGATTGGCTGAAGAACGGAAAGTGGAAGCGTATGCTTACTAATTGTTGTTGTTGCTATTGCCTGTCATACATATTGAACCCAGTGTTTACGTGACGTACCACACCAGCGCGTGATAATTTCAATTCACAGAAATGGCTACTGTTCCCGAGAAAATGATCCAGATCATGTTGATACTTTTTAACCCACCTGTTAAATCTATCCTCAATGTCATTTCTATTTTGGACCTTGAAATGTTGTTGCGCGTTCCTCTTTGAAACAACATGGATACAGGTGCATATCGCCATTTGAGATAGAAACAGTCAAAAGTGGATAGACTTTGCCCAGCCAATATACAATTATTTGCTAATGTTGGTTGAAGGAATAAAAAATACCATACACCTACAGGTCTTTCTCAGAAATGAACTCCAAAATTGAAATCTACATCTTTAAATCAGTTTGTAATTAAATATTCGTTTTGTTTAAACCAATTGGCCCTGAGTATTTTATTTCGAGTATTTAGATATTTCTTTTTTTGACCATAATTTGCTGTTGTAGTGAAAAATAAAATCCCATTTCTATGGTCCATTTTTGCCAAATGTGAAGTTAAAAGTTGCCCGGATCAGATAACGGTCGTACTGACATAAGATTGCACTGAGGTCCTTTTTCTGTTCCTAGGGCCACCTACCTTTTTGGATAAATGAACGAAGCCAGCATCAGTTGAATTAATTGTTTACTTTTTTAGTGAACTTCTCGGAATTCTAAGTTTTGAATTTACAATGTGAATCGGAAACTGAAACTCATATACGTGCGTCATGACATTGGATATGGTTTCAGAACAGATGGAAATATGGACTTGATAAGCACTGGACAGAGAAGGAGACTCAACACGAAGAAAAAATGAAATAGTTGAGGCTTATTAGAAAATTCCTATCAAACCTCTGTGCTATCAATTTTTTAAAAACAGCTCCTTCCGCGGCCCCAGTCTAAATTCGAGTGCTTGACTATTATTTAGCGATGCAGCCGGTGAAAAACTTTTTGATTTATGAGGAGAAAGATGATAACGAATGTAACGAAGCTATTAAACCATCGAACTGCATTTTTCTCAGCCTGTCCAAAGTTTTGGGTGCCACTGAAACTGACACACTGTTTCCATGTGGCATGCACCCAGTAGGCCAAAGACTTTGCTTATAATATTTCCACAGGCTCGAAGACATGACTATTTTTTCTAAAATTAAATTGACACACATCTGTTTGAAAGGATGCTCCCACACCGTAAAATTGTTTCTATTTTAGGACTGATTTGAATAAATTAAATCTTTGCAAACATCCCGAGGAACAGATTTTTCGAAGTGTTGAAATTGTCTCCCCGACATGCATGACATCTTCATTGCTTTCGATACGGTCAAATGCCTCAAAACTTGGGAACTCAGAATTCCGTCATGACCTTTTATTACATTGTGAATTTGATATAGGACGAAATAAGAGTACTAGCAGGTAAAATGTGATGAGTATGCACCTTTTGCCTGTTTATCTTGTGTATTTTTTACTGCATCACCAATGCCTTGTGACTGAAGGATGAGAAAGAAGTGTTTTATGGAATTGCTGCACACTCCTGCACAGGAATGAACACATGGAAAGAAGAGCTTTTGAGTTTTCAGGCGAATGTACCAGAGTTCCTTAAAACAAAATCCGTATTTCTCAAATGGGAAGAGGTAAAGCTATTACTCTGTTTTGTTTTCATAAAATATACTGCTCTGATTACACTGTGCTTCGAATTTTGCTGTTCGAACTTGTTAGGCCTTTGATTGTTAAATACTTGTGTCCTGTGGATACGCTATGTAAGGTTCTTTTTAACTCTATCAGTGTCAGTACCACCCGTAAAACAACTTTTGACATTTTGTCTAGATATCTCTGAAGATGTTTCTCAGAAAGGTGCACTTTAAATGCGTCTGCACGTGCCAAAGTCAAAGAGATAAAATTTCTCCTGCGGGGTTCTGTTTCACTTTACGGTCACAACATTCACGCTTACTTACTTCTAAGATACTTTCCTAAAAGTTTTCAAGCCCGAAATGTAAGCTATTTATAATAAAAAATTCACCTATAGGGACGGGGAGCAAATTTTGTATTGCGGAAGGAAAAGGGGCACCCCTCTAGAGAACAATGCCGCCTTCGCAATTTGCAAAATTACCGCCCCTTTCTTTCAGGAGTTATCTAACAAAGATTAGCTGTTATTAAACAAATTAGTCGAAGCACTATAACTTTTGAGTGTTTTGGTTAGTGCACGGGGCACGAAAGTTAACAATGTTATATTTTTCTAGGATTTTTCTGTGAACTGTTTCCTCTTTTGGGAAACTCCACAACCTGATCATTTCCGCTTTTGATGTATTGACTCGTCTAATTCGCTGCAAGTCGGAAATTTTTAGGCAAATAGAATACTGCCGTAGCTTGATTCAAGTTGTAATGTCATTTCCAATTAATACCTGTCTCTGTATTTGTTTACGTTCTGCGGAAACGTTGACTCAAGTATGTATATACTTATCTTATATTTATGAAAATACACTAGGTTTCCAAATGCAATCAATTTGTAGCCTAAATATCTACATGTTTTGCCATTTTTCACTAGATCAGGTTAATAAATTGATAAAGCTAATTTCAAAGCACATCATTGGCCTCTGGTTGATACTTTGCTCTGCAATTATTATCATTCAATTGCTAATAATTTCTACTTGTCATCCAATATCTATATACTTATTAGGCAAATATAGTTGGAGCTAGAAGTACTTATTGAATAACTCTGATTTGGGTATTCTGATGCAGTCAAAGCTGACAAATTTTAACAGTAATATTTTATGATACAAAGAATTTTCTGCTGTGAATGGCAAAAAGTGAAAAGGTATTGATTTCCACACATAGTTATTTATTTTTTGGTACAAATGGCAGTGTTTGTATTGGCATTCATCAAGTTATCAGTTTGTTATGCAACTACTTGTAAGTGGAGAATATTTTCCTTGGAATGATAATGCTCTCGAGTAATGGACCAGTTAGGTTAACCTGTCAAGCCTTGGCACTGATAAGGGCATTAAAAATCATATGTTTTTTTAGAGGACTTTTAATGACTTTTTGATAGTATAATATTTTCTTTATACCATTTCTTCAAGAAAATGAAAAAAGGATCTTCAATAAATATAACTTCAATAATCTTCAATAAACACATTTTGTCATTCTTAATCTTGTCAAATTACATGACCTTATATGATTTTTAAGACTTATGACTTATATGACAATTAGCCAATCAGAAGCAATAAATGTTTTAGGCTCTAGCCCCCTGCAAGCTCATTGAGTGGCAATTAGGCAAAAATAAAATGGTGTCTATATTTTATTGAAATTTATTTTCCGTCTTAAATGGAGTGTCAATTTTTTTTCAAAGATATTCTCATCACCATTGTCAAGGAATATCATCTTATTAATCATAATCACTTTATTCATAATTATTGTAACACATTTTGTAGGGTATATAAGGATACTATTGTAAACATTTGTACACTTTAAACTTTCAGAAAAAATTTTCTCTTAAAACCTTCACCTAGAATCATGTTCACATCATCAGTAATACACTTCAATTAAAATGGAGCTTACATATTACAAAATTAATTATATAGAGTCAATACACTAGACTCAATTGCTCTGAAACTTTGAAAAACTGTGTCCATTGTTGAAGATTAGCCACTTAATCTTTTTCTTTGCAAACTTGGTATATGAATCTTCCTCATCATTTTTTTAGAACAGTTTTGCAGTGACAAAATGTAATCTACAATAGTTTTTATTGGAAGTAACTCTTCAAAAGTCTGAAAAGGAGCTTAAGAATTTACTGAAAAAGAGAGTAACAAAACTAACATGCATATCTTGCAGCTTAATGTTTGTAGGCCCAGATTTCCTTTCTTTGATTAAAGATTGAACTAGGAGCTGACTTGCTGAATATCCGAGGAAAGCATTTCCCAGCTGTTGCACTTTGTTTGCACTCTGTATTTTGACTAACAAAAGAAAAGCATACTCTATTTTCAACAGTTTGCAACTGTGCTTGTTGCTTACCAAGGAATAATTTGTGCAAGTATCCTTGGCTACAGTTGTGTGCAGCCAATTTGGTCTGTCAGAAGTATTTTGAAAGATGTGTTCAAATTGTATGCTTGAGTCATTTTCACCTCAATCATCAAACAACAGAACCTGCTTATACAGAAAATTCTGCTATTGTTTTCACAGAGTCCTTAAATAAACCTGCTACATTCTAGTTATATCTGAGGCCCATGTTTTGATTGGTACTTTTTCATTACGTTTTCATAAGAAATGATTGCTGTGGTAAAAAAAACCATCCTTTTTGTTGTGCTAAAATATGACCCTGATATAGCTACATGACTAGCCACAATATGAGCTTTAGCCATATGAAATTTCAACACTTTGAGTATGTATATCATGTCTCACAAAAAAACACTAGACATGATGTTGCTGTGATAGTGGTGTCAGGTGTAGTTTTCCAAAATTTCCTAAAAGTGAATTTTGATTTTGCCTTTCAAGCGTTTTCAATACCTAGTAACTAGACCTCTCTGATATTTTTTTATTTGATTGAAACATCTTTCAATTAGAA
Organism: Nemopilema nomurai; assembly: GCA_003864495.1. NCBI lineage: Eukaryota > Metazoa > Cnidaria > Scyphozoa > Rhizostomeae > Rhizostomatidae > Nemopilema > Nemopilema nomurai. Next base: position 15,538 of record PEDN01001428.1, read on the forward strand.
TTGTGCATATAAGTTAAATTTAATTTGCTCCTTTTCGTTGATTGAGGGGAAGTGATTACAAATTTAATTTCCATATATTTGTTTGGCTGCCTTTTTGACCTATCAACACATATCTTCAATTCAAACATTTGAAGAAAATGTGTATGTACATTCATTCTTCAATCTGAATCTAAAATGAATTGTAAAGGAAGGTGGTGGCAGGTGGTATTTTTAGTTCAATAATAATAGAATATTCAAATTCAGAGAAAGATCAAGAGCTGCACAGTATTATATAAACTGAATATTATTAAATATTACTTCAACCTTCAAAATCTTCAAAAATATCCTAGACCAAAAAAGTCAGGCATTTACACATTTTCCTACTTCTTTTGGATTGGTGGTTGGTAATAGATATGACAAATGAAAAAAGCTTTGTTTTTTATATTTTGCAGACTGAAGTTTTTGCCTTGAATTTCAGGAGCCTCTATCTGTCCATGAGATTGTCATCCAAGTTGATCAGTATGGATTTTTCTTGTCCTATACCTCTGACCTGGAAAAGGTTTGTGTATTTTTCTTTTTCCAGTCTTTTGCCACTATTGCATTTGTTTTTCTTTTTGCTAGTGAATTCTCAATGATGTTAGTTGGCAGCTTATAATTACTTCCTTTGTTTTATTTTTTTGAATTATCAATGCTTTGTATAAGCACATCGCAACTGCTCATGTTATCCCCAAATGTGATTGGTTTTGTTTTGCTATTTATCTATTTGCTATTATGTGATTGGTTTTGTTTGTTTGGCTGTTTTTTGTATTGGTTTTATTTATGATTTAATGGTTTCTGTCCTATGCTGTTTGAGTTGCAGTTATGTTTCAAGAATGAAAAACTTGCCTGGAAAAGATAAGATTTAATCACACAATACGATTCTATGGTCACTTTATACATTTGGAATTCTATTTTTCAGGAAATAACAAGCATAGACTTGTCTCAGATCAGTGATGTCAGGTTCTGCTTCCCTAAGGTATTATGTCATTTTGTTTTCAGTTTTCAAAAAGATATCGACACGTTTTCTAGACCTTGTAAACTGCAACACTATAATCCATGTTACAATAAAGAAATTTTTGTGAGAAATCCTGAAAAATGCTTTTGTAGAAGAAGGCCTCCTGTAGAAGAATTCATTTTGTAAAAGTGTTGTAGATTTTGTGCAGCTATTGCTGGAAATGGCAGAATATTATGTTATGAAACAGATGCTGGGTTGCAAAATCTGTTTTGTATGGCTTGAATAGTTGTTTGCAAGCTATATTCTCATATCAAGATACCTTTCCATCCTTGCTGCGTCTATGTTCATTATATAAATAGGGTAATGTTGCATTAAGCATCAAAATGCACCCATCGATTGGAAGCTGAATATCTTGCAGGAAAAGGCCCGTGAAACATTGGAGAGCTTCAGTAAGGAGCCACTTGCAGAAAGGTCATTTGCAATTGTGTACGGAAGCAGCCTTGTGGATGTGAACCTTCTTCGAATTAGTTCTTGGTCTGTGAGCATCGCAAAGGTAATGCAAGCCTTTCACCAGTTATGTTCATCAGTTAATGCAGCTGTGTCATCGTAGGGACAAGCTTAGCATTGTCCCCAAGTTCTCTCACGGTATCATTCAGATTGATTTAGAAAATGGGACGACATGTTTGCGATTTGTTCTAAAAGGGCGTTTGCAGATGATATTATCATGTCCTTACACTAAATCACGTGGCCCACATACAGCTTAAACTCCCCTCCCCACTTTATGATGGTTGGTTACATTTCATTTGAGAACTCAACAGTGGACCGAAAGGGTATTTGATCATTACTTATTCAATTGTTAGGAATGGGTGAGGGCAATAAACATTCTCATCGCAAGCAGGAGATTTCGCAACCCCAGTGTCACCATTTTGCTTGCAAAACAGTAAGTATCTTTGATGATGCCTTGATCAGTGTGTGCAATCCGCAATTGATAAACCATACCAGAGGTTTGCCTGGGTAATCTTCACGAACCGCAAGGTTTTGAGTTCGCACGAAGCGGGAATATCGATGCTTTGATGCATTTTGCCCGACAGCCCTCAAGGCACAAGTGGTCGGATCGTGACCAAAGCCGGGCGGAATCTTTGTTAATGTAAGTGCGGAGAGTGACGTGAGAGGAAGGACATCCGCTATTCGCCTAAGTCTCACGTTTACTGGCTACAAATCATGTTACTCTCAGGCACTTACAGAAAAGGCCCATTCTTAGAAGACAATGTTGCGAAGGAATTTTGGGCATTGTTATTCAGTGAAAAACATTTGGTGAAAGTGCTTGTGACGTCATTAACCGCATTTGACCATGTTTTTTGCGCATCCTACTCAAAATCAGTAAAAATGCGCCATTTATTCATGCATCTCTCGGCAAAAGTTGAAGTCGTAGCTATGTGTCTAAAACAAAGGGAGTTTAAGTATATCAAACGAGTGTAAGGCTCAGCCTATACATTAAGCAAAGTTTCAGTCCATTTAGGTTTTTCTTTGCTGTGCACTGTTGTCATTTTTATTTTCTGCAAACACGGGACAATTTTATATGGCTGGTTTCATTTGCAGGTATATCAAAGCATGCTCTATGCAAAATGCGGTCGGAAAGATTCCAATCAAGAAGTAAGCTACTTGAATATCTTCTGGAGGCCATGTTATAGACTTTGGTACTTTTGAACCTTCATTGAATAATTGAGCAAAATTTGATCCCAATAATTGGCACTGTGGACTCCCTGAGACTTGACATCTGTCAGAAAATTGACACCACTTGAAATACAAGAGCGTTTCAAATAAAGAGCGACTCTATAATTAGACATTACATGTCTGTGTACAGCACATACTACAGTCCATATAATTGAGTCCCTCCCCCAACGTTAAGAATGGCTCTCCTCGTGGGTCATCCCCTCCTCGAGCCTGGAGTGCAAGCAAAATTGCAGCGCGTCGCTAATAAAAACATATTTGCCTTGACCGATAAAACCGGTCAGAGGCCGCCCGATAAGTAGTAAAGGTCAACTTTACATAGTCAAACAAGGTTTGTGGGGTCTAGCATCGGGGTCATCGTTCTTTTCAGGTTCCTATTTTCTTTTCTTTATAGGCGGCCAGTTACTCGAATAATATCTGTATGTCAGGGCCATATTGCTGTAAGCCGCGAAGTCTACCACGCTCCTCGTTGTATTTTCTGTGACTTACTTTGCGATTGATGACCCAGTGTCCAGCCGTTGTATCATTGTCATTTACCTTCTCTACAGTGTCATGGGGGTTCACTTACCATGGAGTACTTAAAGAAAACTCCAGTGTGACTATTTTAGAATTTAATCTTCCGGTTGATAGCTATTTTGCTGATTTTTCCAACTTCCCTGTGCCAAGCTAGGCCCTACGCTGGTGGCAAGGTTTACTGTTTTGAATAGGCGTTTGATCTATAAAATTTCTCCAACCTTTTTTGGTTTGATGATTTATGCAGATGATAAAGAGGTTTTGCTCAAAATTTACTGTTTAAATGGAGTATGTTTGGTTAGGAGTAATAATCTTCTTTATGGTTTTTAAAAGAAATTATCGTCCAAGCTTATTGTGCCCAACCATAGGGTGGGCTAGATAACTCTCGATTTGATCGTTTGTCCTTATCTCCATCAAAGCGCTGAAGTTGCATCTTTTATTGGAGTTTAAAAATAATGGTGACATAATAACCTTATCTAACATTTTTGTCTGACTTTGGTTTTTACGAAGCTATTTTGCTGGCTTAGTCGTAAAAGTTAGCCACAATGCAAACAAGAATGTTTTGCAAATTTTTATCGTTATTTTTAGTGGCTACTTTAATGTGATCCTTTTCAGTGGCTGTTTTGAAAAATGTGATTCTTTTCAGCATTTGCAAGTGTCTGAATGCTACCAGATTCGAGCAGAGGTTTTCTGATGGGATGCAGACTCTCGAATTGCCACACCTGAAAAACGACGAAGTTGATCCAGAGGATTTCACCATGGACCATTTCAACAAACTGTACACCTTTTTGTGCCCTAGACAAGACCTTGACCAGATCTTCACGAAAATGTAGGTAACATTTTACAATATATCAATATATTTTTACATTTCCAATCAGCAGTTTGCTACTTTTAAAGAGCTTTTTGGTTGTAGGTAGGGCACAAGCAAGGAACTCTTAGATGTAACTGGATCGCTAAAAATGGTCAGCAAAGCATAGCTTTAACGTAAAATATAGTTTCACTTCCATATATTTTAGTTTGTTCACCAAAAATTTTATCATAACATTGAAAGGTCTAATATGATCAAATTTTTTGCCACACTGATTGTTGCGTTGGGCAAATTACTCCAAAAAATCTCACCTTTGTGAAAATCCTATTGTTTTATCAAAAATTACCCGGAAATCCTCTTGTTTTCGTGGGAATCTCGTATGCTATTTGCAAGAGTGAATTGCCCCTCGGATTGTTGGTGAGGAGTTTTGAGTGTCTCTATTGAAGAAAGAGCGGTTGTCGATGATTTGTGTTTCCATCTGCCGAAGGTGTGGAGGTAGGGCGCCATTTTTGCGGCTGAAGCAGCTGGTGAATTTTCTGAACGACGAGCAACGGGATCCCCGCCTGAATGAAATCCTCTTTCCATTTTACTGCGCAGACAAGACATTAAAACTGATAACCAAGTACGAGCCTTCACCAGAGCTGTCCCAGGCAGGTGGGTAGTTACAGTGATTGAATGATTTCAAGCCCTAACTAGCATCTGGTTTGCTTTCAACCTCTAACTACCATATGGTGTGTTTTCTAATGATTAACGACTGACTTTTCACCGTGTTTGTTCAGGTTCAAGGATGAATGAGCGAAAGCACAGGATTGACAATTGACTTGTAAACGGTTAGAGTAACTATTTCAACACCTGATGGTAACTTATAGCAGCTTGATCGCTCAATGCGACAATTGGGGTTTCGAAGCTCCTTGATTATTTGCTACCGGTCATACCGTTTGCAACCATCATGCACGTGCATAATATGTCCTTGCACGTGTTGCGATTTGCTGTCAATTCGCATGACCACATTGCATGCTAGTATACTAAGACCTAGCCCCCTATTTTGTGTGCATGCGCAGCTGGTGTTACCGCTGCCCATTTGATGAGCAGTTATGACGTTAGCAGCTTTATGATGCCTGGTCACGTGGACAACAACCTCTTTTAAGCCACTCCACATATGAGGGTGTTGAATGGGCTCGATATCAATTTACATAAAGGAGTCAACTGACCTTATCGAGTGTTGGTTGTTCAAGAAGCAGGTTCAAAAGTGTTGGGTCTTTCCTCTAACGTCGCTAGCTCCCATTCCCACAGATGAAATAAATTTGTCGGAAAATCTGTAGTTGCTCGCTGAAGTATGATTTCAATGGTGTCTTCAAAAGAGAGACTTTAAAGCTGAGAATTAATTTTAGCAAAAGGAGCAATTTGTCTCGAAGAGAGGACAGCATGTCTTTAAGCATCTTGGAGATGGGATGCTCTTAGGCTTTGAGAAACACGGGAAAATGGAGTTTGGGAATGTCCAATGTTAACGCTCTACCTGGCTGTGAAACTATACATAATAAAAACATTTAGAACGGTGTTGGGTTGCTAGCACTGATGATGATTTCACCAGCCAACCTTTTAGAAACTTAAACACTAATGAACTTCAGAGAAATTCTAATGCGTACAGTGACCGATAAGCACGTGACAACTACCCGAATCCTTGCTACTTGATGCATCATCAGAAGCTCGAATTTCCAGTTGCATTTTTCCTTTGCAGAGCGAATGGGATTCGATGGACTGGCTCGATTCCTGATGAGCAACGATAACCTGATTCTCAAGAAGTCTTATCTCTCGGAGAAGCACGACCTGGGCCATCCACTGTCGCATTACTTCATCCACTCCTCGCATAATACGTATTTAATAGGTTAGTTCTGCTTGTTGCCTTAACAAATATTGTCTCGTTGACTGTGATATTAACCACATAATTCGCCAGCTTTCGTAGATTTTACATCGATGCTGGTGGCAACTAGACGAATTATATCAACAATGGGATATTATTTGAAGCAGCTGCCGTCTAATAGCTTTCTATTTGTTTTGTGACGTTCTATTTTCACCTTTATTATGATTCATGGTCTGAATTGCCTGAAAATTTTAAGTTTGTAGTTATCTAGCCCTAATGTCCGCTATATCTGAAAATAATGATGTTCTTCAATAAGCTATGTTTAATGTTGAATTAAATCAAATTTGAATCAAATTTTTGCGTACGATGCAAATTTTTTAGGCAGACAATTCGGTGGAAAGTCCTCTGTTGAAATGTACCGACAAAGTTTACTCGCCGGCTGCAGGTTTGTTAAAAAGAACTTATGTAATTTTTTCACGTAGTTTAATTTCAAGCAGCTCTTCCTGGTTGTTCACCTGTACTTCACATGTGTTCGGAAGAGTCATTTGCCTATCTGCGAAACCAGCATGTCTAGATAGCTGAGATCCAAGGTTTTGGTCTACGGCCATCATGTTCTAATGCTAAGGTGCAAACATAAGTGTTGATTCCTCCATTTGTCTCTAAAATGTATATTGACATCGATTCTCTAGAATCGTATTCTAGAACCCTCGAATATTTTATGATGGAAGTAAGATATCCCAAGACTCTAGTTGTTAAAAACCAGCAAACGTGTGGGTATCCGATTATAAGACATCTGGATTAATAACTGCCTTTTGTTTATGATGGACTTTATTATTTTGATAGATGCATAGAGCTAGACTGTTGGGATGGCCTGAACGATGAACCAATCATCACACATGGGCGGGCTCTTTGCTCAAATATTCTTTTTAAGGTGCGAGCTTAATATGTTGCTATTCATTATGCCGTTAGAGTTGGTAGAAATGGTCATTTGCGTCAGCGGCGCGTCCGGGAGGACTAGCATTACGTTGCCGTCAACAAGTTATGTTTATACCGGATTAACCGCACGGTTAATATTTGGACTACCATTTGAAAAGCTCTTCCAATGATAGTTCTTTTCTATGAACGGACAGATGTCCCTATATGGGGACAATAGGTCCTGCACCAGAGGCAACGAATAGAGCTCCTGATCACCCAATTGAAGGCCGTCTACGAAGTTGAAACGGTTTAGCCCCGGTTAGAGGAGTTATTTTTGTTAGTCGTAA
>PEDN01001429.1:0-21959 GCA_003864495.1 Nemopilema nomurai
TTCGCAGTGGCCCCGCGTTGCGCTGCTCTTCCGAAAACACAGTTGTATTTGACATGGCAATGAAATCTTCATGTTGTGATGCAATCATACATATTTGTTTAATATGTGCTTTCGTCACATACAAGTTAATTAACCCAGTGCAGCATCTGCACTCCAAAGCACCAACAAGATGATAAATTTCATATTTTCGATGGTGCGACCCTCCGTGCCTGGCCTAGGCACTGTACATGACGCTTGCTAATTTCGGTTGATACCTACAGTATTTAGACATCATTTAAACTAAAGATAACGAGTTTTAAACATATATACGACATTTATGGAATAAACTTACCATGAACTAACTTCTGTTTTTTGTTCGTATCGCTCTCGCAAAATTGCCGGGGTTAGGCCGTCGTGACCTAGGTTATCCTCGTCGCTACTTGATTCCGTGTCTGCCGAATTGGTATGGCCTGGCAGGAACACAGGAAACAGCAACTGCCCCTCTTCTTCTTCGAAAACTCCTAAGCTAGTGTCACTTTCGTCCAATATGGTGAGAATTGAAATTCAAAAACTAAACATGCGATCGCCAACTCTGCCAGAAAATTTGTTGTCCTCGAACATGCGCGCTTCGTGTCCATAACTTTACGTCACAGCCGCTACTGTCTAGTCCCCCTTCGCCATTTTTTGGTTGAAAAATTATTGTCAGTTTAGCGGTGTTTAAGTTTGTTTTTAATAGTCTTCTTGCTTGAAATAGCTAATGCGAACTATTTTTCCTACACAATTGTGGGTGGAGAAATGGTTTGGTTAAACGCATAAAAAATGGTTTATTTCCTCTTTAATGAAACTTGAGCTTTTATCCCACAGATCTATCAATGATTTGCTTTTCATCGAGCTTTATAGTACCTGTCTACAGTCTTTTTATCGGTGGCATTGGGGCCTAGCATGCGTAAAACATTCTTAAGCAGCCTTAGTCGGGTTTCTTGTGTAATTCCGCTCGATTTGCGTGCCAAAATTGATTTTTTTGCATGAATGCCTTCAAATATCTATCAATATTATAAAAATCATAGGTGCCATTTTTTGGGTCAGCGGTGCCATTTCACTGGGTGCAAATCAGGACCGGTCAAAGCAAGTGTTTCTGCGGAGGAGAAAAATGTCCCAATCACAATAGATGATAAAAATTGAGTTTAAATTCACCAAATTGTTTTCAAATGTTAATTGGGGAAATCTATAAATACTGGGTCCTGGTTTTAGGAATTAATATGATTTATCACGTGACTTCCTGCCCCTATTTCCATATATGGAAATGAATATTTTTATTGGTTTCTACAATGAGGTATTCTGAAGAAAACAATTTTTAATCGCATCAGAGTCATTTCTGCAACTTCTAAACATTGGGAGAGAGGGGCCTCCTTTCAGGGGGACGCCATCCTGTTGAAGGAGATGTCTCTTAATTGCTAAAAAGCAGACATTTCTACAAACCTTGAGCGGATAACATGGAAAGCTGCCAAGAATATAGGTGCATTGAGGAACAACAAACAGTTTACATACGTTAAGGAATTTCGATTTCCTCTCCAGAATTGGTGTCTGTCTCTTCCTCTGCGGCGTAGTCTATAATAATTTCGCAATCCACACATTTGCATAGTTCAGTGCATGACAGCCCATTCTTCAAACACGAACAGTTCCCTAGTCCCTTGCATCGACCCTTGCATCCGCATTTGACAAGTTCAAGAACTGATTGCGGGGCTGGCAGCTCAAGGCACTTTATCTGTACTTCCATACCCTCACCCATTTGCCAACCATTTCCCACAAGAGGTACAATTTCACTAACAGCAGTTTTATATCCCTTTAAAATTCCAGCAATAAAATTTGCTCTTTGTATGTGAGGAATAGACCTTTTTCACAATACATTTTGAAAACGAGGTCTTGTATCGAAAACGAAGCGAAGGTTGTTTGAAGCTTTGGTTGACTGTCTGTTTGATCACGCGAAGTTAAGTTTCTTCGATATTTCTGTTATTCTGACCCGTATTCTGGAAAATAATGGATCAATTTCAATCGCTTTTACCACATGGAAAGTCGGTTAACTGTCTCGATGACTTGGGATCGCTAAGTGTCAAAGAATATTCTTTTGAGTTACAGAGGGAAAGTATCTGGCGTGAAGGCCGATTTGATCCTTCGGTCTTTGCGATCTATGCCCGTTTGGAACGACAAGAAAAGGGTATCCCAAGCTCAGCAGCGTCTTCTTCAATCGTAGATGGTGAAAGTTTCACATACCATGCCCTCTGTGAATCGCGTTGTGGCCATTTGCCTTGGATTCCAGACCTTCGTAATACTCCCGTTTTCACCTTCGTTTAGCTGTATGATTATCTTGTTATCAGAACATTGAAGTTTAAGCATATTGCATTAAAGAGCACTGGTTACAAAAAGCTCAAGTCCTTTCATTTCTTTTATGAAGGATATATCAAGAAGTTTTCTGTTTCCAAAGATAATAATTTTACATTCTTTGATGTCCGCATGAAAGCTGCCATGAAGAATACTTTGTATAAAGTTCTTGTTGTTCTTTCAAATTCAACCGGCGATGTTTGCAGTGCAGCATGTACATGTCCAGCTGGAATTGGTTTAGGTGGTTTTGGTAACTGTAATCATGTCGGTGGTGTTCTTTTTGCCCTGGAAGATTTTAACAGAAAAGATGACTGCCCAAAGCCTGTTTCCTGTACTTCAAAGTTATCTTCCTGGAATGTTCCTGCTTCAATGAAATCTATTTTGCCTCAATCTATTGATGAAATTGTTATTCAGAAGTTTAAATTTGGAAAAGATAATGTTAATCCAAGGAAACCAAAATGCTATGACCCACGAGCACCGAAAATGAATGAGGAAGGACTTGAAAAATTGAAGTCAAAGCTTGCAAGTTGTTTGCCAAACAGTACTTTTTTTTCTTTCTACAAGCTGCCAGAGTCACCCTCTTCAATTTCAACTGAAATTGTATCATCTTTGAATTCCCCATTTGATAATTCTGATGTTAATTTGTGTATTCTTGAGGACTCAGTTCCATTCAATAATTTTTATGATATATCTTGTCCTGGTTTCAAAGAGATGGGGGTTTTTTTCAGCACAAAGAGTAACCTTGGTGAAAAAGAAATCAAGGAGATAGAAGAATCAACTCGTGGCCAAGCATCAAATGAAACATGAAATTCCATAGAATGTACCGCATAACTGCATCAAATTTCTATACTGCTGCAGTGAAACTCTCTTGAACCATCAAGAAAGCTTCATTCCATGTACTACTCATCTTTTTCCTCTGCCAGTACTCAACATGGAAAGTCTTTTGAATCACATATTCGCTCTTTTTATTCACAACAACTGTCAAAGGAAGATGGCTGTAACATTTTAATCGAAGAGCCTGGCCTTATTATATCAAAAACTCATTCCTATCTTGGTGCATCTCTTGACGGAATTGTAAAATGCAATGGAAACGTTTGGGGGATTGGAATCAAAGCCCCATTTTCAAAATTTAATTCTCCTCTTTCTAAAGCATTGTTGGATAAGAGATTTTTACTAATGAAAAAGAATGAAGTTGTGACGCTCAAAAGGAACAGTAAATACTTTTTTCAAATCCAAGGCCAAATGTTTTGCAGTGGTTTGAAAAGGATAGATCTAGTTGTTTGGTTTGGTGATGACCACCCATTATTCATTGAAACCATAAAATACGATGAAAATTTCATGCAAACATCTATTCTGCCACAGTTGAAATTTTTTACTGCAGAGCTGTTTTGCCAGAGTACCACACCAGGCGTGTTCAAAGAGGGGAAAAACTTTATTTACAGGGTGGCTGGGAGAATTCTTCAAAGAAAAAGAAGAATATAACAAAAGAGGCATAAACTTGTTTGTTTGTACAGATAAACAAGATGTAATTTCAGACACTGACAGTTACAGGTGTGAGGCTGGCTCAGCTGTTAGAGGTACTGACTACAGATCCATGGGTCCATGGTTTCGAGTCCCTGAGATGACCAAACTTTCACCCATAGTGGGGAGAGTCACTAGCTTTTGTAAATCCAGGCGTAGGAATCACAAGGTGTGGTCACAACGGAAGGAAGGACCAGGACACTGCTTGATAAGCATAGCTTCTCAGTGTTCTAAAAACTACCTTCGGAAGCTAGGTAGCAACAAATACAAATACAAAATACAAGCAGAACTCTAAAGAATTATACAACTTACTCCCATAAAAATCATGGTTTACAGTTTGTCATAAAAAGCTTGGTGCCATTAAGACAAGAACTATACATGATTTGGTGTATAAAACAGGATGATTCTAATATTTGTAACTCTAAATACACATGTCCATTGATGATGATAAATCCTGTTCCTGTTTGTTTTAAAGTGCTAGAATTACAGAAATAGACATTCTTGTGCTAACTGAACTTATAGAACAAGTTTAAACTGTTGCTCTCAAGTATCCTGTTAACCATGATCAAAATGATGATTATATTAAGGAAATATATGCAAAAATTTATTTTGAATGAAGATATCAAGTGAAGATTGTGATATGTTATGTGCGGTGTTAAAGGTATGAACTAAAAACTACAAGTAAATAGTGTAACTTGTCAACCCAACTGCAATAAACAGTGCAGTAAATACCATAGAAGCTAGCTAGGAAATGCTGAATACTTCACATGATTTGCACGCATTTACTTTCAAATGATTTGCAAATGGAAGCTAAATGTTCTTTTCTTGGAATTGTATTTGCTTTATATTGTAAATGTATTTAGTGTAAATCATTTTGACAGCCTAGGCTCCCTCCCCCTGTAAGTATTTTTTTTAGAAAATACCTAGTGTCAGACAAATAGGCTTGCCTCTTACAATATACATTTAAAAGATAGCCCACTGCAAACATTTCAAAACATACTACTTAAAGCTTTCATTGGACACTCCTCAGAGTATAAAACGTCAGAATAAGGATCCAAAATAACACAATGGAAAATATATACCCAGGTGTGAATCAAAATAGGCCAATCAGAAAAACGCAAGCATATGACCATCAATCGGTGCTGCCTTCCTATAGGGAATTACGTAGTCTCTCCCCTTAGTGCATACATATATGGTCCTTTGTATTAACTATTCCTAACCAAAACTGGTGAAAAGTTAGTTAAGTAACAGCAAACTGTAAAAATTTGGTCAGAGATAGAGGATAAAGTTAAAGGCATAACACCATCAAGAATATGATAAGTTTTTACTCGTCCAATTGCTCTTTCAACATGGATTCGGACTGAAGCAATATGTGCAGTCTCCTCAACTTCCTCTGGAGTCAACTGGTCACGTGTCCCTTTGAAAGGGGGAATGTTCAGAGTAACACCAGGGGGTAAAATTTCTGCAATATCAAAGCCACGATCAGCCATAACATTGTCACCAGGATCCAAAAGGGATAAAAGTCCTGATTTCAAGGTTATTTCTTTGTCTGAAACTCGTCCAGACCACAGCTTAGATATAAAGGTAATTGCACCATTGGGGGCTATCCCAACAAGGGCTTTCCAAGTATTGTGGTGTTTATACTCAGACCACGTTTGTGACTGAGCAACAAGTGAAGAAGGGACTTCAATGAAGATTTCAGTACAATCAATTATGATCCTTGTAGATGGATACCTCTTGAACTGTTCAGGCATGTTCATTTTAACAAGATCTTTAGAAGGAAATGGAAAGAGGATGGGCAGTTCATGATAAAGAAAGTTAATCCAAGTTGTGAAGATTTTTGAAGCATGTCCTACAGAAATACCAAATCTGTCTGCAAGATCAACCAGAAACAAACCAACTTGGAGACGTATCAAAACAAAAATAAATTCTTCAAAATGTGACAACTTCCTTTTACGTCCACGCTTTGAGGACTTAATAGATTCTTCAGAAGGCTTGCTTGATGCTTTGTGTCCACGCCAGTATGAAAGTTTTTGAAGCTTTGGTTCAAAATATTCAAATACAGCACAAAGAGAAGAGTAATTTGCAAAGCCTGTGTAAAATCTTACTGCTGAGTCATCATCTTGAATTTTCTTAATAGAGAAAAGCTTCTTTTGAGTAGCAGCAAGCTCTTCATTTAAATCAAAAATCTGCGTTGAAAGTTTCTCAACCTTCTCCTTCAGCTCTATCAAATTTAACAAATGTTGATCTTTTGGGATGCCTGGTGAATAGTCATGATCCCCTTCACTGGGCAGGAGACAGCTTTCAAGAAATGTAGGTGACTTGACAAATGAAAAGTCTGTTGCGTTGCCACTGTCCTAATTGACAGAGCAGCAAGGCTTTCTGTCATTTCTTCATCAACAGCAGGCAATGAAGAATTTGAAGAACAAGTAGGTAGCAGAACGGAAGTTGAAGACATAGAAGACATAGAAGAAGATGGTTTCCCCAAAACATCAGTAGAACTGCGATCTCTTGGCTTCTTACGAACGGCTTGGCTTCTTTCGCATGATACAGGAGGTGTATATAATTTCAAGGATGGGGCTGCACCAGGATTTAACTTCCATCTCATAGGGTTTCGTTTGGTGTCTGAATCTTTAAAATGCTCTTGACATAAACGAGTACTCTCTGTTACTTTAAAACCGTCTAGACCATCCACTCGTTTAATCAAATTGCACCATAATCGTTTCTCTGGATCTCTTTGAGGGAACTTAAAAAAATGTAGGTCGGTCGGCGTGCCGTCAGGTCTGTATGAAAAATTATAGCACCAAAAGCCGCACATTGCTTTCCTAATGACGATTTCTTTACGACTCCTCTACTAGAGACTTCGCTATCCATAATAGTATTCTTCCTAAAGGTATAAAACCGCGTAAGTTTAAAAGAAACGTGAACCGAACTTGTGATCGCTATGAAAAGTCTTCACCCTCGTATGACTCAAACAACCATAGCTTCGCTTTCGATCGCTGACCTCGCTTTCAATAGGAATTGTGAAAATGGTCTATTAATGCTCCTAAAGTTGGAGGTAACTTTCTGCCTCCATGTTTTTTCTGCTAAACAGCTCCCATCTTAATTGGTTTACAGTGGTTGATTTCGTGATGGTGAATACAGGAGACATATGAACTCTTGAATGCTATCAAGACTTTCTTCCAAATCAAAGTTCCTTTCTCCTAGTGACTGTAAAGCATGACGATGCCATCATCTGCAGATTGCTTGAGAAACGAAGTTATCCGTTTGGAAATTCCAAAAAATTTCCCACCCAAATCTGCTCAAGAAATTGAATGTAAACCTATCAAAGCTTTTGATTTTTCGTCGCCAAGTGCTGCACAAATACGCTTCACTTCAATGCTTCTGTGAAACTTTCCTTGCCCTGTCACAAAATTGATGCGCCCTGCGAGTTCATGGGATGCGCAAAGATCAATTAACATTACGAAAACGTCTGTGTCCGGAGACCTCACATCAATATTGCAGTAACGTGATAAATCTAGAGCATCCAGCACATGAAGGGGGATGATGCTATCTACTTCCTCATGATTATGGTGCAAGATAGTGGCACTGAAAACTGCAGGACGGTTTGAATAGGTGGTTGTTCCATAAACTCCAATCAATGAAAACCGGCTTCCAGGGTATTCACGTAACAATATTTCCCCAAGGTATTTTGTCAGTTGACATTTCGTTTCTACGTGAGAAAGAAAGATCTTTAATGGAACATTTTTAATATTTGTTTCGTCGTTGATTTGAAATTTAATGGGAGCTGTGCCGGAATTGCGCTTCACTCTTGTCTGAGATTTTAAAGAATTTTTGATGTATCGATCAAAAATAACCCTTCCTTCATCATAATTATCAAGAATGTTTTTAATGATATTGGTAAAGACTTTAGCAAATTCGGTGCAGGTTGACATGTTAGTCCCTTTCTTAACATTTTGAACGACAGCCATAGCATCGATGATACAAATTCTCTCGCTTTGTTCCGTCGCCGTTTCTGCAAGATCTGCAGCATCAACATGTGACTCCAACGATTTGACAAAGGCACCCTTATCAGTTGGGATGAAAAGTTGCCCATCTGTTGAAAACAATGATCTTGGGATTGTAGAGAACTCGTATGTACCTATTACATCATTGAGTTTCTGCAGCAGCTCTGGTCTTGATCGTTGAATGACTAGAAGTCTTGCAAGAAGCTGTCGATCTTCTCTAAGCTTGATAACCTTTTTATTCACTATGCACCGTTCTTTTTTTTGCCAATTAGCGAACGATCTCAACAGAAGCTTCTTCATGGGGTCCCACATGGAAATCTTTGCTTTTGCCTTCACTAGCCTATTGGCAACAAAAGTTTTGAATGCTGCTTCTCCTTTTTTATCCCTTTCAACAATATCTTTTTCTGCAATGGATGGCACTGCCATATTTGAGGCTATATTCATTAAACCTGTATCTACAGAGAATGGATTGCCATTACAGTGCTGAAGTATTCCAATATTTATCTTTGCTGCATTCCGCTGTAGCCTTGATGCCATCGACCCTGTTAGCTGATGGTTCATTTTCTTTGCTTTTGTGTTGTTTATGGTGTAACATGTTTTGAAACTCTCTATCAAACGCTTGAGCTCTGGGGCAATTAAAAGGTATCTTTCTAATGCCGATTCGTTTTGAGTAATGCCAGTGATTCCCCCATTTGCTGTTCTAGCGTTTGGTCAACAAACAAATTTGTAAAAGGGATGCCTGACCTTATTACGCTGAAATTGTCACCGAGTGTCGCCCAAGTTTGCCTATCTTCGTCTTTCAACTGTTGTAGTTCAGCCAGGTTATATGGCACTAGACGTGCATATTTGTACAAGTCATGTGCAAAATAGTACTTGTCTTGTTCTTCGAGGGCAACCATATCAAGTGTTAAATCACCTTGACATGAAGCTCTAATCAGACGCAATAAACTTCTAATTTGATGAAGGTAACTCAGAAGAAACTTTTGCATGGAACTGCTGAATTTTTGTTCGGAAAATACGTGGCAATCCGTTAAGTAATTCTCTATCTTTCTGCAGAGATCATCAACATCAGGATTTTCATCCTGCGATTTTTGTCGAAACATATTACAGTCGTTTATGCTCTCTTCTAAGTTTGGCTTATCATCTAGTAAAACTTCAAACAGCATTTTCCAAATTGCCAAAGCGTTTGTAATGTGGTATTCGACACCTCTATTGTAGTTTTTCCAGCCAGTATTGTCGTATTGTTGCAGGCGAGTAAATTCCCTCTTCAATGCTTACAGTTTCGATGCCACTGCCTTCTATGTATTTTCCAAGTGCATGAAGCGATGCAAAGCACGTATGTAGTTCCCCGAGACGCAAAAACCAGTTGCAAATTCCATTTGCTTGTTGCAACTTGACGGCCCTTTCGTATAAATCAAGATCCAAGATGATGATAGTTTTGTCACCTTCTCCAGCTACAACAGCTGAAATTCCTTGAGTAAGGCATAACGCTTTATACAGAGTTGTGTAATCGGTTGGAGAGCTTCTCAATAGAGGTGCAATGATACCAGTTAACGTTCTGCTTGTTTTTAAAAAGGCTCTTTTTTACTAGCAACTAAGGAATTAGTGGCTGCCCAAGTCGGCATTTCATTGCAAATCTCATTAGGATTTGTGGTCTCCATATTTGATCCAAGAGTACCGTCAACACTGCCTGTCGTAGACCTGACTTGATTTTTTGTGTGTGCATAACATGCAAAAAACCAAATTGCATCCAATGCTTTGTATTTCTGGGCTGTCTTTTGGTTACAATCAAAGTAGAATTTGGGAACCGCTTTCCTTCTTTTGGTGGTACAATTCGCGGAACCTTTTCGTTAGCAATGCTAATATTGACTGGTTTTGGTTTACTTGGAAAGACAAGAGGGTCGTTTATAGCAATGGCTCCTCCTTCACCAGATTCATTTACAACAATGATTGTTCCATGGAGCGTATTCTGTCCATCAGGCGTGCACTCTTGGAAGTCTATGTTGTCTATAGCAAAGAAAGGCTGCTGTCTTTCTTGATAAAATGAGGGAGAACAACGCCACCGCATTGCTCCATCCGCTCAGCAACTCCAGTTGCAATACGTTTTTCAAAGCGTATTGTAGACTCATAGCTAATACCAAGATTTAACCTTGAAAAAAGTCTACAAGTTTCTTGCTTCTTGTTTGGTTGTGGACCACCAGTGAAAGACCAACGGTAAGGGGCGTCTCATAAAACTTTCGGTAAATTTGATCTTTAACAGATGGGTTGTATGTTGCTTGTCTGTATGTTCTGGTGGCTTCCAGGATTTGTTGGGCAATAATCTTAGCTGCCGTTGTATTTGTAACATCACGAACACTTCCAATTTGCCTGAGACTTTGTTCCAATTATAATCCATTTGATAAATGAAGTCAGTTCTCTGGGCTCTTCAAAGTCAGTCATTGATCCTTCAAACCTCCATTTCTCTGTGTTTAATATGATTCGTCTAAGCACAGAAGCAGCCTTTGAAAGGCACTTAATATCTTCTTCATTGTTGGCATCCTCTTCAAAAACGTCAACAGCATTGCCAAGTGATACTTCACTTAAGATCCGCTCGCTTTCATTTTCCCTGGGAGGTTTAACAAATTTAACATCAGGAATATGCTTAACGATAAGATTCTTCAAGTACTTTTCCTGTCACTTGACAAGATCCTGGCACCAAACTCGCACAGAAGATTGTTGTATTCTTGGTTAATTTCATTCATATTGGTAACAGTGCCGTTTTCCAGCGAACATCTTAGTTCATTTATAATTTGAATGTCAGCAATATAATTCCCTGTTTCATGCACTCCTGCGCCTTCCATCGGCTTTGACTTCCTTTCTTGGTCACGTAAACAATTTCGATGGTAGTAGAGATCAAATTCAGCACAGTCTAAAGGCTCATTGATGTTTGCCAGAGCGATTCTGCAATTTTAGTCTGGACTTTGATCTTTAAGCAACATAAACCTTCCCCCCATAGAAACATTTTCAAGTCGATGAAGTGGTCCTTTGTCTGCTTCCTTGCACCGAAAAACACAAGTTTTCATTACTCGTTTTTCTGACGATCTTCTAGAACGGCTGATTCCAAATTCTGCTATTGGTAGTTTGCTTGCATGAGGCTGGCCTTTTTTTAGCGGTGCAAAAGAGCCACCAAGTGAGCATTCTTGAAATCGTTTTTCAGCTCTTTTGAGCTTACCCGTGTGTACAACATCCTTGTAGCAAGACGAGTGGAAAGAGCTTGCAAAAAAACTCATCATCCGACAACGCATGTAATCTTTGTGAGAGGTTTGCAAATTTTGATTCTCCAAAAGCAGCACGTTGTGTTGAAAATGTTTTTACCATTTCAAGACAATGGCGTTTAGGATTAGAGACCATTAGGCCATCTCCGAATTGCAGGCAAATTATACAGGACATTTTTGGCTCATCCGTTGCCAACCATTGATAGAATCATGCCCTGCATTCAAAGTGATATAAACCATATCTTTAATATATCTATTGTCCTTTAGAATCGAAGAAAATAGTAATAAGAAAGTAACATAAAGATCAACAATACCTACGATTTTATTTCAAGTTCTGCAAAGTTAAACTACAAATGTTCATAAAATCCAGATCAGCAAGAAAATGATTCAGGCTGTTTGACCAAGACTACCTGTATAAAAGGTCTGTTTCTAGATACTTGTACACAATTTTGTTTTTGTACAACGTTTAACAATCTTTGGCCTTGAGAAATTTTCCAAACTTTTTCTGACCCTTTCGAATTTCTTTACAGTTTTTTTTTGGGCTGTTTTGCATGTGGTCTCGATGTTTATTCTGTTGCTACTTCCGCTGATTGCTCCCCTGTCAACTTTATTCCATGTTATTGCATTAACACGTCATATCATCCCGGTTGTTTTCATAATCTTTTTGCTTAAAGGTGCTGTTCATGCTAACGGTCATGGGCCTCAATAGTTAATCCTTGGACTCTAAACTTCAATTATTCAGTTAATTTTATTCGTTGAGTTTTTTGTCCCTCTCTTTCACAGGAGTGCACAAGGAGAGTGTTGAGAGGGCTGATGTGGCTTAGTCTACAATAAATCCCATAATGTACTTAAAACAATACAGTAAATATTTTTCTTATCTTTAAGCATCTTGTCCCCTCTAAATCTTACTTCCATTCCCCAATACCCGATATGCTCCCTGAGCCCTGCCTCTTGATGTTTCGCTTCGATATTAAAAGTTATAGAAATGAGTTTGGCGTGAATATCAATAATGTTCATTCATAAACTCAATTCAGGAACCAATTGGATTAGTAATCTCCTTATATGGATTTAGGGGTAAGAAGTCACGTGACTATAAATTTCCATTTGTAAATGATTAAAGACATGTCCCAGATAGCATTTGGAAGCAATTTGTTGCCTTCAAAGGTCGTTCTTATTATCTATTACGACTGATGGTATTTGCTCCTCCGCAGAGGAACTGACATTGGTCGAACGTTACTTAGGCCCCGTTAAACCCCTTACGCCTTCCTAAAAAATGGCACCTATTATTTTCGTAATCTAGATGGATATTCAAATACATTCATGCAAAAAAATCAATTTTGGCATGTAAATCGAGCGGGAGCAATAATTGTGACACAAGCAACCACTACCTGTTAAGATGTTCCAATGCAAGATTTAGTAGAATATGTCTCCCCAGCCATGCTTGGTTTTTGAAAAATGATTCCACACCAGCCTAAATGCCACACGTTCTTACAGCAAGCAGTTTGCCTGGCTTATTGAATAAAATGCTTCCAATGCATATTTTTAACTTCCTCTTCCATCCTCTTTCAAGTATAGCAACATGAATTTCCAGTTCCTCAACAACTGATCACCATCTCCTTCAGAAATTGCATCAAAAAAATCTTTAACAATCATTCCAAATAATAACAACATAGTTTCTGAAGATTTGCAACAATTCTTTGATTGAATATTTAGGCCTGCCACCCTAAAATAAATGTTCTTTGTTAGAAATTTAAGTGTTCTTTGTTAGAAATTTGCAATACAAATTCAATAAAAAACATCATCTGGTTGTTAGTGTTGGAATTATTGCCATGCGTTTTATAATAGGTATGAGCATACATTTCATTTATAGTACTTTCCATTCTGAAGCTACCTGCAAAAATTTCATAGGAGCATGGAAGTCTCCAATTTCAAAATGAATGTCATCAAAGCGGTCTTCACTGCTAAATCAATTTGATACTTGTAGCAAGCACTTAATGCCTCTCTTCGCAGAAAGTTGGTCATCCACAATGCCTTGCTCTCCAAATTTTTTTACCATCTTCTTCATAAACAGGAACCAGTGTGTGTAGCTTTTTTAAAACTTTCTGGATACCGTCAGAGTCATTCTCATTTTCGTACATACAGCTACGGAACACCTGAAGTAACAATTTTAAAGTCATGAGAGACATGATTTCTGTTTATTTTCATTTATCAGAAAACAAATGCAAGGAATTTGCTTATACTTTTCATATTCAGTCAGAGACCAAGATGTAGTAGACCTTGACCATGGAAGGCAGTAGAAGCATACATTTATTAGATACATTTGCTCAATATGTGTAAAGTCATTCAATTATGTTAACAGCATAGCCCACTAGCGGAACAAGCACACTCCTAAGTAGACACTATTTTATGTTATGGGAAATGGGAGGTTATGGAAAATTTGCAACTTATTGTTTTGGTTGCTAAGCCAGTAGAATGAGAAAATTTATGTGGCAGTGTTCTTTCACAACAGTTCGGAGAAACTGTAGACAAGGAACATGACGTGTTATAAGCCTTGCAACTAAATACACATAATCCAAACGTTGCTTTATGTAATAAATTGCGTTTTCTTGTTGCCTTGCTAGGATTATAAATTGCGTTTTCAACTTTATCAACGCTTCCAATAGGCTTTGCAGCAGGTAAATGGTGCCCAGGAAATCTATTTTCTGTACACATGTAGGTTCCCCAATGATAAAGCATATTCTGGTGTGTTTCACTCAACATTATCAAAAATATTTTCTTTCCATTTAGACTACTACTCTTTGCCAGGCTAGACATAGAAGCTTTCTTTTTAGGAGATGAAACAAATACAGGCTTTGTCATTAGTATAAAAACTTTTGTTCTCTCTTTTTCTACAGCTGCTGCTGCTTGGGCTCAGCAAAATTGCGATTAAATTGCAGATATTGCTTGCAGTGCCAAGCTGATCAACAAATTGTTGGCCCTCTTAACAGGGTTCAATCAAGTAGTGCAAGCCAAACTGCTATTGCAGCACAGTCTTTTGGAAGACCAGACGGACCTGCCAAGGCAATGAGCTTTGGAGCCTCTTGTAAGGCGAAAAATGTGAATCGACAAGATTGCATATAAGCCAAACAAGAAAATGAGAAAGGAAGATGAAGACGTATATTTTTATTTGAAGGAAACAGTTATCAGAAGAAAAGACGCTGAAAACAATGTGGGGCAAGCGATAACTATGCCAAAAATGGAACATATTCTATCATACCAGACAAGGCTTTAAAAAAGTGGCAAGCATTTGATCGTAACTTCAGTAATGAAGAGGAGTACGTTTTGGTGTATGATGATGGCAGGCATGCCCAGTTTATGCCTGGAGGGTATAAACATTTCTTCAATTTACCTGATTACCGGAATGAACTTGCAAAGGACTTCAAGCGAATAACTTTGTATTTGTGCACTTTTGGAGACCAAATGGTAATTGAGGGTCTCATAAGCCCCTTTTCTGATGCAGGTGACATTATAGAAGATGAAATAGTAGCCACCAGCCCAGATAACCAATCAATATTGGTGCCAAATTTGTTTGAAGTACAAATTGAACCATTCTCTTCTGTTGATGATACACAAGAAGATAGGTCAGATGAGGCTGTTGCAGATTCAGTGAAAGTGAATCTGACACCACATAGTGTTAACAAGCAAGAAGACCAAGGAATTGAGTATGTACTTGCTATCCTAAAGTCTTAAGTCAATGCAGAAAGTCATGTTTTCCTTGTTTGTCGCCGCTCAACACACTTGCATGACTACTAAGACTATGGAAACGCCAAGCAAACATCAGCACTGTTACTGCAACTGTCAGAGTTAAATATACTGGTGAGGATGGTATAGAGAGGGAGCCATATCAAAGGAATATGTCACTAAATGTGTCAGCAGTATTGGTAAAGAAATGTTTCCTGGTGGAACACCTTTAAATTCTACTTACCATATCCAGGTAATTTTAGAGCCTGTGTTGAAATTATTACTGCTAGCATTGCACAAGGAGGCCGATCACCTTTGTTTCTTGAGCACTGTGCATATGATTCTATGCATAGCAATATTCAGAGAATGATCTAAGAAGACAGGAGAAAGAAACATTAAAGGAAATACAGAAAGACTGTAATGCATACAGTGAAACCATCATAGATCACAACTATACAGGTCCAATTGATCAAATACATTGTGAAGTCATCATAAATTCCTTGAAGGTTTTATTTGTAGCCAGCGCCAGATGTACATGGCTGAGTTCAGCATAGGCCTCAATGCTTGTGGTTTGAAAGATCTTATCTCCCAGAACCCAGAGTGTGCAGCAAATTATTTGTTATTTGAAATTATTTGAAATGGACCCAAATCCAGATGCGAATTACCTATACAGCATTCTATCACCTGTTTATCCAGATG
Organism: Nemopilema nomurai; assembly: GCA_003864495.1. Classification (NCBI taxonomy): domain Eukaryota; kingdom Metazoa; phylum Cnidaria; class Scyphozoa; order Rhizostomeae; family Rhizostomatidae; genus Nemopilema; species Nemopilema nomurai. The sequence goes on from PEDN01001429.1 coordinate 15,560, forward strand.
CAGGCTCAATTCGCAGAAAAATGGAAGAGAAAATAATGGATATATTTCAAGACATTTTGATACAAACTGAAGATACAAAAGTGTCTGGTCATGAAGTTGCTGTTTCATGGCAGGAATTTGACGAAGGAAAATTCAGAGAAGATAAAGGATATATATCAGTCAATTGACGTATCAGTTCCAAGGATCATGGGATGGCTAACAGGCCAACAACACAAACCATTAGACCAAAGTGAACCATTTGAAATCACTTGTCGCTTTGATCCTGATGCCTTGTCAGAAACCCTGTCCATACAATCTGCTTACCAGTGGTTGGAGCTTGTGGAGGGAGGTTACATTGCCAGTTAAAGGGCGAATATCACCTTATGCCAAAAGCCGTTTTTTAGTAGAACTCTTATGTTAATAATGATATCTATGAATAAAAGTGTCATTTTTTGTCGCGAAATCCTTGTAGCGCCGCAAGAAATTAGTAATATGAGGGGAGTTTTAAAAATTACCGCGCATTGAGAAAAGGACTGGTAGCTAGCCTTGGTTACGTCACAACAGGAACTTTCGCAAGAGATTGAACAGCATTTGAACAGGAAAAGAAGCTTAGCGGAAACAAGATATGCTTCTATTCGAAATCATGCCTGACAGGTGTGTTGTTTATGGCTGCAGTAATACCAAAGACAAAAATCTTGGTATATCTGTTCATAAAATACCTTTTTCGGAGACGAGAGGCTTGAAGATAAGAAGAGGCGGAGGAAATGGACTGATTTTGTAAAGAGAAAGAGAGCAAAATGGACAGATACCAAGTTTTCTGTGGTCTCTTCAGAACATTTCCTACCGACAGACTTTGACAGACCGTTCGCATCGGTACCTGGAATGGAAATTTCGTATAGGAGGGGCCTTATCACTGATGAAATCGGTATAGTGGTTTCCCCTTCTGTTCAAGAGCCCAAGAAGCGATCAAACGCGGTGATATCTGCGAGGAGTCGTAACAGGTAACTGAGTTCATTTTCAAATCGATTGTAATAAACGGAAATGGCATTTTGAAAACCTTATCTCGACCAGAAGTTGATTGTTCGTGTCTCTTTCAGTTGTTAAAGAATGCAGCCTCCATGGCTACCGATGTCCTCACTTCTAGTGCTGATCCCATGGACAATGATCCAGCAGATATGCCACTTGAAATGGACGCCCCCGTAATGGTTAGTGCATTTAGTAATTATAGTATCATGGGCTCCAGCAGGTTGGAAAGTGGGCGGGGCAAGAGAAAATATAACAATGACAACAAAAGGTTTTTTAAAAAAGCTCTAATGTTTTGCAAAAAGTGAGGGGGCCATGGCCCCCGCCCCCTTCGTCGGAGGCCCGGAGTATTTATTTATCTTCTGTCGAATTTTGATAATTTTTACATCATAAGTTAACAAACTAAAATTCACATCAATTTTTAGGATGACTCAACAACTCCAAAAGCCAATGACTTTGCTTGTCAAGCGGACTTGATACTAGCGGATTGTTCCAAGTGTACAGACCTAGTGCAACAGGTGCGGAAATACAAGGTCCAATGGCTGGGAACAAAGTTCAAATTAAAAAAGTTGAGGCTTGAAATGAAAAAAAAGGTAAACATTTTTTAAACACTTTAATTTGACAGGGATCAGTAAGGTGGCTACTTTTGATACATAAGCAAGGGCTAGGCAATTTACTTTGAAACTAGGACGAAATTCAAAGGGTGGTATTTTCAAGAGCCATAAAACACAGTTAATTTTAGATTATTATTGGTATAATGAAACGCATTACTTATAGGTATAATTAGTTTGGTGTTTTAGGATTTGCTGAAGTCAAGTATACTTACAATTTTTCACACCTTAAGCTGAATGGCCTTGGATTTCAGAAATTAACTGACTTAATTATTAGAAATTAATATCTCAGTTAGTGGAACATTGACCTGCCCTTGTTGTGTCACTTGCTCATAGTTATCTGAGTTATTTTCATAAATCTGGCTCTACCTTTTTAACTCTTTAGAGACTTAATTATCTATTAACCAATCTCTACTTTTGAGATTCCAGAAGCCAAGATGAGCGCAAACCCAACCAACATTTTTGGAATGGAGCTTGGTGCGGATGATGATGTTGCTGATGACGATGATGATCCTGGTGAAGATTTTGATTATGACAATGATGGTGGGGGTTTTGATGATGATGATTTTGATGATGGTGATTTGGATGATGGTGATAATGATTTTGAAATTTTTGATGAAAATGTTTGCGAAGAGATGGAGGAGGTGGAATCAGATGACTATGGGCTCCCAGTGTAAGTTTTATTTAAAGACATCAATGACTCAGAAAAAATTTAAATTGGGTTATACTAACTATGTTACTAATGAAGTTGGCATTCAAAATGTTTTTCAAAAGTCTGTTTTATTCTTCTTATATTTGGTGTTTGATAGTAGAATATATTGATAGTAGAATGTATATGCTAGCTTTGTGGTTTTCAAGTTACTCTAGGTGGTCTGTAAACACTCAATTGCAGTAGAATATTGCAAATTAGAATCAGAGTTGTGATCTATCTGCCAGATAAACCACCCATTTGTGCTTCACTATCATGATAGGAAGAAACCAATAATTCATAGAAAATTATTTTTTCTTTCTAGAAATGACAAAAGTGAAAGCAATTTGAGGAAGCAGCCAAAGTTTATTGTTTTTTAACACAGCTTATGGCCCTTTCAAATTTGTCCAAGCTGTAAGTCGGAAAACCCATTAGTCGAACTTGAAAAAGTTGGAACGATGGCCAAAATAAAGATTATTTGTGGAAATGACCATTGTCATCAACGGCATAACAGTTGGAATAGCCAGCCTTATTGGGAAAACACAAAAATCCCTGCTGGGAATCTTCTCCTTTCGTTTGCCATTCTTCTAGCTGGTGGATTGCCTAGCAAGATTCTCCACACGTTGAAAATAATGGGTGTTTCATGTATCACACTTCCCACATTCTTTCGTCATCAAAGGGTTTGTAATTAGGTCGATGAGTAATAAAATTTTATCATTTATATTTATCCTACTTTTGGGCTTGTCATATGAGAGATTTGAATTTATAGAGACTAAAAATGTAAAGATTTATATTAAAGATTTAGAATTAAATATCAAAATTTTCAGATTTTTACAGACAGCTATGATCAATTTGTTGTCGAAAACATTCTCAGGTTAGGTGTTTAAAACACAATTTCCATCACATACCATTATTGTGATCCATTTTAATCTGGAAAGTATATTTTTTCTACATCTTTGTGAAATAGATACAAATTATACTGAAAGTTTTTAATGATTTAACTTCCTTTTAAGGATATCTTGTTTCCATCAATTCACCTTCACTGGGTCAACTACAAGCAAAAACTCATCTCTGAGTTGAAAAGTAAGGGAGAGAGCTTGGTTTTGGCAGGTGATGGACGTCATGATAGCATGGGTCACAGTGCCAAGTACGGGGCATATACTTTGATGCTTTGCACTGTTCCCACAATTATTCATTTTTCCCTTGTCCAGGTGTGTATACCTTTCTAAACTTTCAGGCTTTATAATGTTTTTTTTTCTAATACCCTGGATTACACTTTACATGTGTCTTTTTTTTGATTATATTGGTTTTCATTGGTTTGATTTTCCTTTTCCCTAGGCAAAGGAGAGGGGAATTTGAAAAATCGAAAATGTTAACTTATGTTTCCAATTATTACCTTCTAATTCTCACCATTTATTCTCATCTATTATACAGAGCAACGAAGTTAATGGAAGCTCAGCAATGAGTTTGAAGGGTTCCCCGTAGTATGGCATACTTGTTTGGTGTTGGACTCACGATGTCAGCATTTATATCTGATAGGCACTGCTCTTTGCAAAGCACATGAGGGAAAAATTACCAACTGTGAACCACTACTTTGATTTGTGGCATTTAAAGAAAAGTGAGTGATTAATTTTCTCTTTTTCTTGTGAAAATCTTTTTCTCAAAGTTTGCATTCCCACAAAGTATTGATGCACTTTGCATTCCTTCCTTATAAATGTTTATGATGCTTTGTTTCAGAGGTTCAAAAAACTCTAAACAAAATAGCCAAAATGAAAGGATGCGAGGAGTTGTCAAATTGGATCAAGCCCTGTGTACGTCACTTGTTCTGGAGTGTCAAAACCACATTTAACGGCAATGGTGATGTCATATTTGCAAAGTTCAAGGCATTTTTCCAACATATTAAAAACATCCATGAAGGATTTGATGACCCTCTTTTTGACAAGTGCCTCCATAGCAAGATATATCAACAAAAATGTGGTTAAAAGAAGGTTAGTAGCAGCCATCAATTACTGTTTATTCTGACGATCATGAAGAATCAAATGCACCAAACTAACACTGTAGCAACCATATTTTTATCTTGGTCTAATTCTCTTTGAATTGATAGCTGTAAAGTTTTATCAAAATTAGGTCAATTTGACCAATATCCCTTTTGTCTTCATGTTGTAGATTCCCTAGCTTATGAGAAGATGGAAAAGGCTTTACTAACTGACAGCCTAATTAAAGGTATAAAAAAGGCGTCCCCTTTGGCACAGAGAAGCTGCTTGGAGGCATTCCATTCGGTTCTTAACCATTTCTGTCCTAAAATGATCAATTTCTCACATGCTGGAATGTATTGTAGGTGAGTTACCTATCATACCTTTCATAGTAGATAAAAGACGCTGTCCATTCTTTTCATATTTGCATTTGCTGTCACAGTTCTTTCATTAATTAGACAATTAACTTGCACATTTGTCTCCATATTTATCTGGACTGCAGTTTCAATTTATAATGGAATTAAAATTTTGGGAACCACTTGATTCTTTTCTCTATTAAAGAACAAGATGTGAACTATATTCATATGCAATCTAACTATTCAAGATATCTAAAACTCATCTCTTCCACAGACATGCAATAGCATCAATACATTTCAACTACAATGTGCTAAGTGGTGTCAGGAAGAAAAAGGATGGAACAGAACAACTAAATGTCAACTACCCAAAGTTTAAAAACGGCGAGGCAACAGTTAGAAATATCCACATTCTTCCAAACTATGGTATTTACATGATATATTTACAATTCACCTTAAAGTAAAACGATTTGTATGAGTATGGAAACAGGCATTCTGACAAGACACTAATATTTAAATATTTTCATGATACTAAGCAACCTTAATTTATTCACAAAAAACAATGTTGATAATATTGATTATGACTTAACAGAAAAAAAGGCTAAAATACCTAACATTTTCATTACACCAGACGTCAGTGCTAATTATCACCTGCAACACATATATGGAAATTTATATTTTTAGTTTATATTGATGACATCTATAGTACAATGGTAACTGCATGCAATGGGTCAATGCTTGAGGACAACAAAAAGAAACTCAAAGACATGACACCGCCTCCACTTAGCTCCAGCTTCAACACTAAGCAGACACCTTGTGATGCTATTTGCAAGAGAAATGAAAGGCTGAAAAAAGTTGTACAAGACATTCCTCCGACAAACCCAGGTAGATTCTAGATACCAGTTATTCGTTATTTTCATTATTTTCGCTATAACAGCATTTTGAATTATCTATGTTTTTGATGCTGAATTAATTTTTTTATCAAATGAGTCCATAATCTGTATTCATACTTCAATGATTTCATATAGTACCATTTCAGTTTCAGAGCCAACAATTGCAACAAGCACAAAATCGAAAAGAAAAAAAAGATCAAGGTGATCACCTAACCAAAAGATATCCAAGTGCAGAGAACAATTTTTTAAGTTGATTAAAATGATTATTTTCTGAAAATATATCCAGGCCTTATTCAAGCATGTGGTAAAATAATACCATTATAGGATATTTGCCAAACAAAGTATATCAGAAGAAAATATTCTGCACCTATGAGTTGGAGGTGTGTGCATTAAACCCATTTATGGTGACCAGGCCTGCTTAATATACAACTATAATGGGGATGACTAACAAATGTACATGTCCTTTTAAAATATTCATGATACATACATATATATTACATACATACACACATAAATATATACAAACATACATACTACAATTACTGTGCGTCTTTAAAGGCATTGAGACATGATGATTGGAGATGGTAACGTAAATAAACAGCAGAATGACTTTTGACTTGCAATACTTTTGGTTGCTGTGAGACTTATCACAATACTTGAACTTGTTTTGATTTTAAAAAAGGCTACAACCAATTACAGTGGTTGCCAACATCTAAGTAAACTAGAGTGATCATGCCAAAAGCAAATAATACACAGGGAAGGACATCTATTTACTCACTCAGTGCCTTTAAGTCTTCATATCCTTTGTATTCTTTGTTTGGGAATACCTTCCTTATCTCATGGTAGGCACATGCAGGTAAAGGGATTTTTTTGCTCCAAG
>PEDN01001430.1:0-21958 GCA_003864495.1 Nemopilema nomurai
TTCGCAGTGGCCCCGCGTTGCGCTGCTCTTCCGAAAACACAGTTGTATTTGACATGGCAATGAAATCTTCATGTTGTGATGCAATCATACATATTTGTTTAATATGTGCTTTCGTCACATACAAGTTAATTAACCCAGTGCAGCATCTGCACTCCAAAGCACCAACAAGATGATAAATTTCATATTTTCGATGGTGCGACCCTCCGTGCCTGGCCTAGGCACTGTACATGACGCTTGCTAATTTCGGTTGATACCTACAGTATTTAGACATCATTTAAACTAAAGATAACGAGTTTTAAACATATATACGACATTTATGGAATAAACTTACCATGAACTAACTTCTGTTTTTTGTTCGTATCGCTCTCGCAAAATTGCCGGGGTTAGGCCGTCGTGACCTAGGTTATCCTCGTCGCTACTTGATTCCGTGTCTGCCGAATTGGTATGGCCTGGCAGGAACACAGGAAACAGCAACTGCCCCTCTTCTTCTTCGAAAACTCCTAAGCTAGTGTCACTTTCGTCCAATATGGTGAGAATTGAAATTCAAAAACTAAACATGCGATCGCCAACTCTGCCAGAAAATTTGTTGTCCTCGAACATGCGCGCTTCGTGTCCATAACTTTACGTCACAGCCGCTACTGTCTAGTCCCCCTTCGCCATTTTTTGGTTGAAAAATTATTGTCAGTTTAGCGGTGTTTAAGTTTGTTTTTAATAGTCTTCTTGCTTGAAATAGCTAATGCGAACTATTTTTCCTACACAATTGTGGGTGGAGAAATGGTTTGGTTAAACGCATAAAAAATGGTTTATTTCCTCTTTAATGAAACTTGAGCTTTTATCCCACAGATCTATCAATGATTTGCTTTTCATCGAGCTTTATAGTACCTGTCTACAGTCTTTTTATCGGTGGCATTGGGGCCTAGCATGCGTAAAACATTCTTAAGCAGCCTTAGTCGGGTTTCTTGTGTAATTCCGCTCGATTTGCGTGCCAAAATTGATTTTTTTGCATGAATGCCTTCAAATATCTATCAATATTATAAAAATCATAGGTGCCATTTTTTGGGTCAGCGGTGCCATTTCACTGGGTGCAAATCAGGACCGGTCAAAGCAAGTGTTTCTGCGGAGGAGAAAAATGTCCCAATCACAATAGATGATAAAAATTGAGTTTAAATTCACCAAATTGTTTTCAAATGTTAATTGGGGAAATCTATAAATACTGGGTCCTGGTTTTAGGAATTAATATGATTTATCACGTGACTTCCTGCCCCTATTTCCATATATGGAAATGAATATTTTTATTGGTTTCTACAATGAGGTATTCTGAAGAAAACAATTTTTAATCGCATCAGAGTCATTTCTGCAACTTCTAAACATTGGGAGAGAGGGGCCTCCTTTCAGGGGGACGCCATCCTGTTGAAGGAGATGTCTCTTAATTGCTAAAAAGCAGACATTTCTACAAACCTTGAGCGGATAACATGGAAAGCTGCCAAGAATATAGGTGCATTGAGGAACAACAAACAGTTTACATACGTTAAGGAATTTCGATTTCCTCTCCAGAATTGGTGTCTGTCTCTTCCTCTGCGGCGTAGTCTATAATAATTTCGCAATCCACACATTTGCATAGTTCAGTGCATGACAGCCCATTCTTCAAACACGAACAGTTCCCTAGTCCCTTGCATCGACCCTTGCATCCGCATTTGACAAGTTCAAGAACTGATTGCGGGGCTGGCAGCTCAAGGCACTTTATCTGTACTTCCATACCCTCACCCATTTGCCAACCATTTCCCACAAGAGGTACAATTTCACTAACAGCAGTTTTATATCCCTTTAAAATTCCAGCAATAAAATTTGCTCTTTGTATGTGAGGAATAGACCTTTTTCACAATACATTTTGAAAACGAGGTCTTGTATCGAAAACGAAGCGAAGGTTGTTTGAAGCTTTGGTTGACTGTCTGTTTGATCACGCGAAGTTAAGTTTCTTCGATATTTCTGTTATTCTGACCCGTATTCTGGAAAATAATGGATCAATTTCAATCGCTTTTACCACATGGAAAGTCGGTTAACTGTCTCGATGACTTGGGATCGCTAAGTGTCAAAGAATATTCTTTTGAGTTACAGAGGGAAAGTATCTGGCGTGAAGGCCGATTTGATCCTTCGGTCTTTGCGATCTATGCCCGTTTGGAACGACAAGAAAAGGGTATCCCAAGCTCAGCAGCGTCTTCTTCAATCGTAGATGGTGAAAGTTTCACATACCATGCCCTCTGTGAATCGCGTTGTGGCCATTTGCCTTGGATTCCAGACCTTCGTAATACTCCCGTTTTCACCTTCGTTTAGCTGTATGATTATCTTGTTATCAGAACATTGAAGTTTAAGCATATTGCATTAAAGAGCACTGGTTACAAAAAGCTCAAGTCCTTTCATTTCTTTTATGAAGGATATATCAAGAAGTTTTCTGTTTCCAAAGATAATAATTTTACATTCTTTGATGTCCGCATGAAAGCTGCCATGAAGAATACTTTGTATAAAGTTCTTGTTGTTCTTTCAAATTCAACCGGCGATGTTTGCAGTGCAGCATGTACATGTCCAGCTGGAATTGGTTTAGGTGGTTTTGGTAACTGTAATCATGTCGGTGGTGTTCTTTTTGCCCTGGAAGATTTTAACAGAAAAGATGACTGCCCAAAGCCTGTTTCCTGTACTTCAAAGTTATCTTCCTGGAATGTTCCTGCTTCAATGAAATCTATTTTGCCTCAATCTATTGATGAAATTGTTATTCAGAAGTTTAAATTTGGAAAAGATAATGTTAATCCAAGGAAACCAAAATGCTATGACCCACGAGCACCGAAAATGAATGAGGAAGGACTTGAAAAATTGAAGTCAAAGCTTGCAAGTTGTTTGCCAAACAGTACTTTTTTTTCTTTCTACAAGCTGCCAGAGTCACCCTCTTCAATTTCAACTGAAATTGTATCATCTTTGAATTCCCCATTTGATAATTCTGATGTTAATTTGTGTATTCTTGAGGACTCAGTTCCATTCAATAATTTTTATGATATATCTTGTCCTGGTTTCAAAGAGATGGGGGTTTTTTTCAGCACAAAGAGTAACCTTGGTGAAAAAGAAATCAAGGAGATAGAAGAATCAACTCGTGGCCAAGCATCAAATGAAACATGAAATTCCATAGAATGTACCGCATAACTGCATCAAATTTCTATACTGCTGCAGTGAAACTCTCTTGAACCATCAAGAAAGCTTCATTCCATGTACTACTCATCTTTTTCCTCTGCCAGTACTCAACATGGAAAGTCTTTTGAATCACATATTCGCTCTTTTTATTCACAACAACTGTCAAAGGAAGATGGCTGTAACATTTTAATCGAAGAGCCTGGCCTTATTATATCAAAAACTCATTCCTATCTTGGTGCATCTCTTGACGGAATTGTAAAATGCAATGGAAACGTTTGGGGGATTGGAATCAAAGCCCCATTTTCAAAATTTAATTCTCCTCTTTCTAAAGCATTGTTGGATAAGAGATTTTTACTAATGAAAAAGAATGAAGTTGTGACGCTCAAAAGGAACAGTAAATACTTTTTTCAAATCCAAGGCCAAATGTTTTGCAGTGGTTTGAAAAGGATAGATCTAGTTGTTTGGTTTGGTGATGACCACCCATTATTCATTGAAACCATAAAATACGATGAAAATTTCATGCAAACATCTATTCTGCCACAGTTGAAATTTTTTACTGCAGAGCTGTTTTGCCAGAGTACCACACCAGGCGTGTTCAAAGAGGGGAAAAACTTTATTTACAGGGTGGCTGGGAGAATTCTTCAAAGAAAAAGAAGAATATAACAAAAGAGGCATAAACTTGTTTGTTTGTACAGATAAACAAGATGTAATTTCAGACACTGACAGTTACAGGTGTGAGGCTGGCTCAGCTGTTAGAGGTACTGACTACAGATCCATGGGTCCATGGTTTCGAGTCCCTGAGATGACCAAACTTTCACCCATAGTGGGGAGAGTCACTAGCTTTTGTAAATCCAGGCGTAGGAATCACAAGGTGTGGTCACAACGGAAGGAAGGACCAGGACACTGCTTGATAAGCATAGCTTCTCAGTGTTCTAAAAACTACCTTCGGAAGCTAGGTAGCAACAAATACAAATACAAAATACAAGCAGAACTCTAAAGAATTATACAACTTACTCCCATAAAAATCATGGTTTACAGTTTGTCATAAAAAGCTTGGTGCCATTAAGACAAGAACTATACATGATTTGGTGTATAAAACAGGATGATTCTAATATTTGTAACTCTAAATACACATGTCCATTGATGATGATAAATCCTGTTCCTGTTTGTTTTAAAGTGCTAGAATTACAGAAATAGACATTCTTGTGCTAACTGAACTTATAGAACAAGTTTAAACTGTTGCTCTCAAGTATCCTGTTAACCATGATCAAAATGATGATTATATTAAGGAAATATATGCAAAAATTTATTTTGAATGAAGATATCAAGTGAAGATTGTGATATGTTATGTGCGGTGTTAAAGGTATGAACTAAAAACTACAAGTAAATAGTGTAACTTGTCAACCCAACTGCAATAAACAGTGCAGTAAATACCATAGAAGCTAGCTAGGAAATGCTGAATACTTCACATGATTTGCACGCATTTACTTTCAAATGATTTGCAAATGGAAGCTAAATGTTCTTTTCTTGGAATTGTATTTGCTTTATATTGTAAATGTATTTAGTGTAAATCATTTTGACAGCCTAGGCTCCCTCCCCCTGTAAGTATTTTTTTTAGAAAATACCTAGTGTCAGACAAATAGGCTTGCCTCTTACAATATACATTTAAAAGATAGCCCACTGCAAACATTTCAAAACATACTACTTAAAGCTTTCATTGGACACTCCTCAGAGTATAAAACGTCAGAATAAGGATCCAAAATAACACAATGGAAAATATATACCCAGGTGTGAATCAAAATAGGCCAATCAGAAAAACGCAAGCATATGACCATCAATCGGTGCTGCCTTCCTATAGGGAATTACGTAGTCTCTCCCCTTAGTGCATACATATATGGTCCTTTGTATTAACTATTCCTAACCAAAACTGGTGAAAAGTTAGTTAAGTAACAGCAAACTGTAAAAATTTGGTCAGAGATAGAGGATAAAGTTAAAGGCATAACACCATCAAGAATATGATAAGTTTTTACTCGTCCAATTGCTCTTTCAACATGGATTCGGACTGAAGCAATATGTGCAGTCTCCTCAACTTCCTCTGGAGTCAACTGGTCACGTGTCCCTTTGAAAGGGGGAATGTTCAGAGTAACACCAGGGGGTAAAATTTCTGCAATATCAAAGCCACGATCAGCCATAACATTGTCACCAGGATCCAAAAGGGATAAAAGTCCTGATTTCAAGGTTATTTCTTTGTCTGAAACTCGTCCAGACCACAGCTTAGATATAAAGGTAATTGCACCATTGGGGGCTATCCCAACAAGGGCTTTCCAAGTATTGTGGTGTTTATACTCAGACCACGTTTGTGACTGAGCAACAAGTGAAGAAGGGACTTCAATGAAGATTTCAGTACAATCAATTATGATCCTTGTAGATGGATACCTCTTGAACTGTTCAGGCATGTTCATTTTAACAAGATCTTTAGAAGGAAATGGAAAGAGGATGGGCAGTTCATGATAAAGAAAGTTAATCCAAGTTGTGAAGATTTTTGAAGCATGTCCTACAGAAATACCAAATCTGTCTGCAAGATCAACCAGAAACAAACCAACTTGGAGACGTATCAAAACAAAAATAAATTCTTCAAAATGTGACAACTTCCTTTTACGTCCACGCTTTGAGGACTTAATAGATTCTTCAGAAGGCTTGCTTGATGCTTTGTGTCCACGCCAGTATGAAAGTTTTTGAAGCTTTGGTTCAAAATATTCAAATACAGCACAAAGAGAAGAGTAATTTGCAAAGCCTGTGTAAAATCTTACTGCTGAGTCATCATCTTGAATTTTCTTAATAGAGAAAAGCTTCTTTTGAGTAGCAGCAAGCTCTTCATTTAAATCAAAAATCTGCGTTGAAAGTTTCTCAACCTTCTCCTTCAGCTCTATCAAATTTAACAAATGTTGATCTTTTGGGATGCCTGGTGAATAGTCATGATCCCCTTCACTGGGCAGGAGACAGCTTTCAAGAAATGTAGGTGACTTGACAAATGAAAAGTCTGTTGCGTTGCCACTGTCCTAATTGACAGAGCAGCAAGGCTTTCTGTCATTTCTTCATCAACAGCAGGCAATGAAGAATTTGAAGAACAAGTAGGTAGCAGAACGGAAGTTGAAGACATAGAAGACATAGAAGAAGATGGTTTCCCCAAAACATCAGTAGAACTGCGATCTCTTGGCTTCTTACGAACGGCTTGGCTTCTTTCGCATGATACAGGAGGTGTATATAATTTCAAGGATGGGGCTGCACCAGGATTTAACTTCCATCTCATAGGGTTTCGTTTGGTGTCTGAATCTTTAAAATGCTCTTGACATAAACGAGTACTCTCTGTTACTTTAAAACCGTCTAGACCATCCACTCGTTTAATCAAATTGCACCATAATCGTTTCTCTGGATCTCTTTGAGGGAACTTAAAAAAATGTAGGTCGGTCGGCGTGCCGTCAGGTCTGTATGAAAAATTATAGCACCAAAAGCCGCACATTGCTTTCCTAATGACGATTTCTTTACGACTCCTCTACTAGAGACTTCGCTATCCATAATAGTATTCTTCCTAAAGGTATAAAACCGCGTAAGTTTAAAAGAAACGTGAACCGAACTTGTGATCGCTATGAAAAGTCTTCACCCTCGTATGACTCAAACAACCATAGCTTCGCTTTCGATCGCTGACCTCGCTTTCAATAGGAATTGTGAAAATGGTCTATTAATGCTCCTAAAGTTGGAGGTAACTTTCTGCCTCCATGTTTTTTCTGCTAAACAGCTCCCATCTTAATTGGTTTACAGTGGTTGATTTCGTGATGGTGAATACAGGAGACATATGAACTCTTGAATGCTATCAAGACTTTCTTCCAAATCAAAGTTCCTTTCTCCTAGTGACTGTAAAGCATGACGATGCCATCATCTGCAGATTGCTTGAGAAACGAAGTTATCCGTTTGGAAATTCCAAAAAATTTCCCACCCAAATCTGCTCAAGAAATTGAATGTAAACCTATCAAAGCTTTTGATTTTTCGTCGCCAAGTGCTGCACAAATACGCTTCACTTCAATGCTTCTGTGAAACTTTCCTTGCCCTGTCACAAAATTGATGCGCCCTGCGAGTTCATGGGATGCGCAAAGATCAATTAACATTACGAAAACGTCTGTGTCCGGAGACCTCACATCAATATTGCAGTAACGTGATAAATCTAGAGCATCCAGCACATGAAGGGGGATGATGCTATCTACTTCCTCATGATTATGGTGCAAGATAGTGGCACTGAAAACTGCAGGACGGTTTGAATAGGTGGTTGTTCCATAAACTCCAATCAATGAAAACCGGCTTCCAGGGTATTCACGTAACAATATTTCCCCAAGGTATTTTGTCAGTTGACATTTCGTTTCTACGTGAGAAAGAAAGATCTTTAATGGAACATTTTTAATATTTGTTTCGTCGTTGATTTGAAATTTAATGGGAGCTGTGCCGGAATTGCGCTTCACTCTTGTCTGAGATTTTAAAGAATTTTTGATGTATCGATCAAAAATAACCCTTCCTTCATCATAATTATCAAGAATGTTTTTAATGATATTGGTAAAGACTTTAGCAAATTCGGTGCAGGTTGACATGTTAGTCCCTTTCTTAACATTTTGAACGACAGCCATAGCATCGATGATACAAATTCTCTCGCTTTGTTCCGTCGCCGTTTCTGCAAGATCTGCAGCATCAACATGTGACTCCAACGATTTGACAAAGGCACCCTTATCAGTTGGGATGAAAAGTTGCCCATCTGTTGAAAACAATGATCTTGGGATTGTAGAGAACTCGTATGTACCTATTACATCATTGAGTTTCTGCAGCAGCTCTGGTCTTGATCGTTGAATGACTAGAAGTCTTGCAAGAAGCTGTCGATCTTCTCTAAGCTTGATAACCTTTTTATTCACTATGCACCGTTCTTTTTTTTGCCAATTAGCGAACGATCTCAACGAAGCTTCTTCATGGGGTCCCACATGGAAATCTTTGCTTTTGCCTTCACTAGCCTATTGGCAACAAAAGTTTTGAATGCTGCTTCTCCTTTTTTATCCCTTTCAACAATATCTTTTTCTGCAATGGATGGCACTGCCATATTTGAGGCTATATTCATTAAACCTGTATCTACAGAGAATGGATTGCCATTACAGTGCTGAAGTATTCCAATATTTATCTTTGCTGCATTCCGCTGTAGCCTTGATGCCATCGACCCTGTTAGCTGATGGTTCATTTTCTTTGCTTTTGTGTTGTTTATGGTGTAACATGTTTTGAAACTCTCTATCAAACGCTTGAGCTCTGGGGCAATTAAAAGGTATCTTTCTAATGCCGATTCGTTTTGAGTAATGCCAGTGATTCCCCCATTTGCTGTTCTAGCGTTTGGTCAACAAACAAATTTGTAAAAGGGATGCCTGACCTTATTACGCTGAAATTGTCACCGAGTGTCGCCCAAGTTTGCCTATCTTCGTCTTTCAACTGTTGTAGTTCAGCCAGGTTATATGGCACTAGACGTGCATATTTGTACAAGTCATGTGCAAAATAGTACTTGTCTTGTTCTTCGAGGGCAACCATATCAAGTGTTAAATCACCTTGACATGAAGCTCTAATCAGACGCAATAAACTTCTAATTTGATGAAGGTAACTCAGAAGAAACTTTTGCATGGAACTGCTGAATTTTTGTTCGGAAAATACGTGGCAATCCGTTAAGTAATTCTCTATCTTTCTGCAGAGATCATCAACATCAGGATTTTCATCCTGCGATTTTTGTCGAAACATATTACAGTCGTTTATGCTCTCTTCTAAGTTTGGCTTATCATCTAGTAAAACTTCAAACAGCATTTTCCAAATTGCCAAAGCGTTTGTAATGTGGTATTCGACACCTCTATTGTAGTTTTTCCAGCCAGTATTGTCGTATTGTTGCAGGCGAGTAAATTCCCTCTTCAATGCTTACAGTTTCGATGCCACTGCCTTCTATGTATTTTCCAAGTGCATGAAGCGATGCAAAGCACGTATGTAGTTCCCCGAGACGCAAAAACCAGTTGCAAATTCCATTTGCTTGTTGCAACTTGACGGCCCTTTCGTATAAATCAAGATCCAAGATGATGATAGTTTTGTCACCTTCTCCAGCTACAACAGCTGAAATTCCTTGAGTAAGGCATAACGCTTTATACAGAGTTGTGTAATCGGTTGGAGAGCTTCTCAATAGAGGTGCAATGATACCAGTTAACGTTCTGCTTGTTTTTAAAAAGGCTCTTTTTTACTAGCAACTAAGGAATTAGTGGCTGCCCAAGTCGGCATTTCATTGCAAATCTCATTAGGATTTGTGGTCTCCATATTTGATCCAAGAGTACCGTCAACACTGCCTGTCGTAGACCTGACTTGATTTTTTGTGTGTGCATAACATGCAAAAAACCAAATTGCATCCAATGCTTTGTATTTCTGGGCTGTCTTTTGGTTACAATCAAAGTAGAATTTGGGAACCGCTTTCCTTCTTTTGGTGGTACAATTCGCGGAACCTTTTCGTTAGCAATGCTAATATTGACTGGTTTTGGTTTACTTGGAAAGACAAGAGGGTCGTTTATAGCAATGGCTCCTCCTTCACCAGATTCATTTACAACAATGATTGTTCCATGGAGCGTATTCTGTCCATCAGGCGTGCACTCTTGGAAGTCTATGTTGTCTATAGCAAAGAAAGGCTGCTGTCTTTCTTGATAAAATGAGGGAGAACAACGCCACCGCATTGCTCCATCCGCTCAGCAACTCCAGTTGCAATACGTTTTTCAAAGCGTATTGTAGACTCATAGCTAATACCAAGATTTAACCTTGAAAAAAGTCTACAAGTTTCTTGCTTCTTGTTTGGTTGTGGACCACCAGTGAAAGACCAACGGTAAGGGGCGTCTCATAAAACTTTCGGTAAATTTGATCTTTAACAGATGGGTTGTATGTTGCTTGTCTGTATGTTCTGGTGGCTTCCAGGATTTGTTGGGCAATAATCTTAGCTGCCGTTGTATTTGTAACATCACGAACACTTCCAATTTGCCTGAGACTTTGTTCCAATTATAATCCATTTGATAAATGAAGTCAGTTCTCTGGGCTCTTCAAAGTCAGTCATTGATCCTTCAAACCTCCATTTCTCTGTGTTTAATATGATTCGTCTAAGCACAGAAGCAGCCTTTGAAAGGCACTTAATATCTTCTTCATTGTTGGCATCCTCTTCAAAAACGTCAACAGCATTGCCAAGTGATACTTCACTTAAGATCCGCTCGCTTTCATTTTCCCTGGGAGGTTTAACAAATTTAACATCAGGAATATGCTTAACGATAAGATTCTTCAAGTACTTTTCCTGTCACTTGACAAGATCCTGGCACCAAACTCGCACAGAAGATTGTTGTATTCTTGGTTAATTTCATTCATATTGGTAACAGTGCCGTTTTCCAGCGAACATCTTAGTTCATTTATAATTTGAATGTCAGCAATATAATTCCCTGTTTCATGCACTCCTGCGCCTTCCATCGGCTTTGACTTCCTTTCTTGGTCACGTAAACAATTTCGATGGTAGTAGAGATCAAATTCAGCACAGTCTAAAGGCTCATTGATGTTTGCCAGAGCGATTCTGCAATTTTAGTCTGGACTTTGATCTTTAAGCAACATAAACCTTCCCCCCATAGAAACATTTTCAAGTCGATGAAGTGGTCCTTTGTCTGCTTCCTTGCACCGAAAAACACAAGTTTTCATTACTCGTTTTTCTGACGATCTTCTAGAACGGCTGATTCCAAATTCTGCTATTGGTAGTTTGCTTGCATGAGGCTGGCCTTTTTTTAGCGGTGCAAAAGAGCCACCAAGTGAGCATTCTTGAAATCGTTTTTCAGCTCTTTTGAGCTTACCCGTGTGTACAACATCCTTGTAGCAAGACGAGTGGAAAGAGCTTGCAAAAAAACTCATCATCCGACAACGCATGTAATCTTTGTGAGAGGTTTGCAAATTTTGATTCTCCAAAAGCAGCACGTTGTGTTGAAAATGTTTTTACCATTTCAAGACAATGGCGTTTAGGATTAGAGACCATTAGGCCATCTCCGAATTGCAGGCAAATTATACAGGACATTTTTGGCTCATCCGTTGCCAACCATTGATAGAATCATGCCCTGCATTCAAAGTGATATAAACCATATCTTTAATATATCTATTGTCCTTTAGAATCGAAGAAAATAGTAATAAGAAAGTAACATAAAGATCAACAATACCTACGATTTTATTTCAAGTTCTGCAAAGTTAAACTACAAATGTTCATAAAATCCAGATCAGCAAGAAAATGATTCAGGCTGTTTGACCAAGACTACCTGTATAAAAGGTCTGTTTCTAGATACTTGTACACAATTTTGTTTTTGTACAACGTTTAACAATCTTTGGCCTTGAGAAATTTTCCAAACTTTTTCTGACCCTTTCGAATTTCTTTACAGTTTTTTTTTGGGCTGTTTTGCATGTGGTCTCGATGTTTATTCTGTTGCTACTTCCGCTGATTGCTCCCCTGTCAACTTTATTCCATGTTATTGCATTAACACGTCATATCATCCCGGTTGTTTTCATAATCTTTTTGCTTAAAGGTGCTGTTCATGCTAACGGTCATGGGCCTCAATAGTTAATCCTTGGACTCTAAACTTCAATTATTCAGTTAATTTTATTCGTTGAGTTTTTTGTCCCTCTCTTTCACAGGAGTGCACAAGGAGAGTGTTGAGAGGGCTGATGTGGCTTAGTCTACAATAAATCCCATAATGTACTTAAAACAATACAGTAAATATTTTTCTTATCTTTAAGCATCTTGTCCCCTCTAAATCTTACTTCCATTCCCCAATACCCGATATGCTCCCTGAGCCCTGCCTCTTGATGTTTCGCTTCGATATTAAAAGTTATAGAAATGAGTTTGGCGTGAATATCAATAATGTTCATTCATAAACTCAATTCAGGAACCAATTGGATTAGTAATCTCCTTATATGGATTTAGGGGTAAGAAGTCACGTGACTATAAATTTCCATTTGTAAATGATTAAAGACATGTCCCAGATAGCATTTGGAAGCAATTTGTTGCCTTCAAAGGTCGTTCTTATTATCTATTACGACTGATGGTATTTGCTCCTCCGCAGAGGAACTGACATTGGTCGAACGTTACTTAGGCCCCGTTAAACCCCTTACGCCTTCCTAAAAAATGGCACCTATTATTTTCGTAATCTAGATGGATATTCAAATACATTCATGCAAAAAAATCAATTTTGGCATGTAAATCGAGCGGGAGCAATAATTGTGACACAAGCAACCACTACCTGTTAAGATGTTCCAATGCAAGATTTAGTAGAATATGTCTCCCCAGCCATGCTTGGTTTTTGAAAAATGATTCCACACCAGCCTAAATGCCACACGTTCTTACAGCAAGCAGTTTGCCTGGCTTATTGAATAAAATGCTTCCAATGCATATTTTTAACTTCCTCTTCCATCCTCTTTCAAGTATAGCAACATGAATTTCCAGTTCCTCAACAACTGATCACCATCTCCTTCAGAAATTGCATCAAAAAAATCTTTAACAATCATTCCAAATAATAACAACATAGTTTCTGAAGATTTGCAACAATTCTTTGATTGAATATTTAGGCCTGCCACCCTAAAATAAATGTTCTTTGTTAGAAATTTAAGTGTTCTTTGTTAGAAATTTGCAATACAAATTCAATAAAAAACATCATCTGGTTGTTAGTGTTGGAATTATTGCCATGCGTTTTATAATAGGTATGAGCATACATTTCATTTATAGTACTTTCCATTCTGAAGCTACCTGCAAAAATTTCATAGGAGCATGGAAGTCTCCAATTTCAAAATGAATGTCATCAAAGCGGTCTTCACTGCTAAATCAATTTGATACTTGTAGCAAGCACTTAATGCCTCTCTTCGCAGAAAGTTGGTCATCCACAATGCCTTGCTCTCCAAATTTTTTTACCATCTTCTTCATAAACAGGAACCAGTGTGTGTAGCTTTTTTAAAACTTTCTGGATACCGTCAGAGTCATTCTCATTTTCGTACATACAGCTACGGAACACCTGAAGTAACAATTTTAAAGTCATGAGAGACATGATTTCTGTTTATTTTCATTTATCAGAAAACAAATGCAAGGAATTTGCTTATACTTTTCATATTCAGTCAGAGACCAAGATGTAGTAGACCTTGACCATGGAAGGCAGTAGAAGCATACATTTATTAGATACATTTGCTCAATATGTGTAAAGTCATTCAATTATGTTAACAGCATAGCCCACTAGCGGAACAAGCACACTCCTAAGTAGACACTATTTTATGTTATGGGAAATGGGAGGTTATGGAAAATTTGCAACTTATTGTTTTGGTTGCTAAGCCAGTAGAATGAGAAAATTTATGTGGCAGTGTTCTTTCACAACAGTTCGGAGAAACTGTAGACAAGGAACATGACGTGTTATAAGCCTTGCAACTAAATACACATAATCCAAACGTTGCTTTATGTAATAAATTGCGTTTTCTTGTTGCCTTGCTAGGATTATAAATTGCGTTTTCAACTTTATCAACGCTTCCAATAGGCTTTGCAGCAGGTAAATGGTGCCCAGGAAATCTATTTTCTGTACACATGTAGGTTCCCCAATGATAAAGCATATTCTGGTGTGTTTCACTCAACATTATCAAAAATATTTTCTTTCCATTTAGACTACTACTCTTTGCCAGGCTAGACATAGAAGCTTTCTTTTTAGGAGATGAAACAAATACAGGCTTTGTCATTAGTATAAAAACTTTTGTTCTCTCTTTTTCTACAGCTGCTGCTGCTTGGGCTCAGCAAAATTGCGATTAAATTGCAGATATTGCTTGCAGTGCCAAGCTGATCAACAAATTGTTGGCCCTCTTAACAGGGTTCAATCAAGTAGTGCAAGCCAAACTGCTATTGCAGCACAGTCTTTTGGAAGACCAGACGGACCTGCCAAGGCAATGAGCTTTGGAGCCTCTTGTAAGGCGAAAAATGTGAATCGACAAGATTGCATATAAGCCAAACAAGAAAATGAGAAAGGAAGATGAAGACGTATATTTTTATTTGAAGGAAACAGTTATCAGAAGAAAAGACGCTGAAAACAATGTGGGGCAAGCGATAACTATGCCAAAAATGGAACATATTCTATCATACCAGACAAGGCTTTAAAAAAGTGGCAAGCATTTGATCGTAACTTCAGTAATGAAGAGGAGTACGTTTTGGTGTATGATGATGGCAGGCATGCCCAGTTTATGCCTGGAGGGTATAAACATTTCTTCAATTTACCTGATTACCGGAATGAACTTGCAAAGGACTTCAAGCGAATAACTTTGTATTTGTGCACTTTTGGAGACCAAATGGTAATTGAGGGTCTCATAAGCCCCTTTTCTGATGCAGGTGACATTATAGAAGATGAAATAGTAGCCACCAGCCCAGATAACCAATCAATATTGGTGCCAAATTTGTTTGAAGTACAAATTGAACCATTCTCTTCTGTTGATGATACACAAGAAGATAGGTCAGATGAGGCTGTTGCAGATTCAGTGAAAGTGAATCTGACACCACATAGTGTTAACAAGCAAGAAGACCAAGGAATTGAGTATGTACTTGCTATCCTAAAGTCTTAAGTCAATGCAGAAAGTCATGTTTTCCTTGTTTGTCGCCGCTCAACACACTTGCATGACTACTAAGACTATGGAAACGCCAAGCAAACATCAGCACTGTTACTGCAACTGTCAGAGTTAAATATACTGGTGAGGATGGTATAGAGAGGGAGCCATATCAAAGGAATATGTCACTAAATGTGTCAGCAGTATTGGTAAAGAAATGTTTCCTGGTGGAACACCTTTAAATTCTACTTACCATATCCAGGTAATTTTAGAGCCTGTGTTGAAATTATTACTGCTAGCATTGCACAAGGAGGCCGATCACCTTTGTTTCTTGAGCACTGTGCATATGATTCTATGCATAGCAATATTCAGAGAATGATCTAAGAAGACAGGAGAAAGAAACATTAAAGGAAATACAGAAAGACTGTAATGCATACAGTGAAACCATCATAGATCACAACTATACAGGTCCAATTGATCAAATACATTGTGAAGTCATCATAAATTCCTTGAAGGTTTTATTTGTAGCCAGCGCCAGATGTACATGGCTGAGTTCAGCATAGGCCTCAATGCTTGTGGTTTGAAAGATCTTATCTCCCAGAACCCAGAGTGTGCAGCAAATTATTTGTTATTTGAAATTATTTGAAATGGACCCAAATCCAGATGCGAATTACCTATACAGCATTCTATCACCTGTTTATCCAGATGCAGGCTCAATTCGCAGAAAAATGGAAGAGAAAATAATGGATATATTTCAAGACATTTTGATACAAACTGAAGATACAAAAGTGTCTGGTCATGAAGTTGCTGTTTCATGGCAGGAATTTGACGAAGGAAAATTCAGAGAAGATAAAGGATATATATCAGTCAATTGACGTATCAGTTCCAAGGATCATGGGATGGCTAACAGGCCAACAACACAAACCATTAGACCAAAGTGAACCATTTGAAATCACTTGTCGCTTTGATCCTGATGCCTTGTCAGAAACCCTGTCCATACAATCTGCTTACCAGTGGTTGGAGCTTGTGGAGGGAGGTTACATTGCCAGTTAAAGGGCGAATATCACCTTATGCCAAAAGCCGTTTTTTAGTAGAACTCTTATGTTAATAATGATATCTATGAATAAAAGTGTCATTTTTTGTCGCGAAATCCTTGTAGCGCCGCAAGAAATTAGTAATATGAGGGGAGTTTTAAAAATTACCGCGCATTGAGAAAAGGACTGGTAGCTAGCCTTGGTTACGTCACAACAGGAACTTTCGCAAGAGATTGAACAGCATTTGAACAGGAAAAGAAGCTTAGCGGAAACAAGATATGCTTCTATTCGAAATCATGCCTGACAGGTGTGTTGTTTATGGCTGCAGTAATACCAAAGACAAAAATCTTGGTATATCTGTTCATAAAATACCTTTTTCGGAGACGAGAGGCTTGAAGATAAGAAGAGGCGGAGGAAATGGACTGATTTTGTAAAGAGAAAGAGAGCAAAATGGACAGATACCAAGTTTTCTGTGGTCTCTTCAGAACATTTCCTACCGACAGACTTTGACAGACCGTTCGCATCGGTACCTGGAATGGAAATTTCGTATAGGAGGGGCCTTATCACTGATGAAATCGGTATAGTGGTTTCCCCTTCTGTTCAAGAGCCCAAGAAGCGATCAAACGCGGTGATATCTGCGAGGAGTCGTAACAGGTAACTGAGTTCATTTTCAAATCGATTGTAATAAACGGAAATGGCATTTTGAAAACCTTATCTCGACCAGAAGTTGATTGTTCGTGTCTCTTTCAGTTGTTAAAGAATGCAGCCTCCATGGCTACCGATGTCCTCACTTCTAGTGCTGATCCCATGGACAATGATCCAGCAGATATGCCACTTGAAATGGACGCCCCCGTAATGGTTAGTGCATTTAGTAATTATAGTATCATGGGCTCCAGCAGGTTGGAAAGTGGGCGGGGCAAGAGAAAATATAACAATGACAACAAAAGGTTTTTTAAAAAAGCTCTAATGTTTTGCAAAAAGTGAGGGGGCCATGGCCCCCGCCCCCTTCGTCGGAGGCCCGGAGTATTTATTTATCTTCTGTCGAATTTTGATAATTTTTACATCATAAGTTAACAAACTAAAATTCACATCAATTTTTAGGATGACTCAACAACTCCAAAAGCCAATGACTTTGCTTGTCAAGCGGACTTGATACTAGCGGATTGTTCCAAGTGTACAGACCTAGTGCAACAGGTGCGGAAATACAAGGTCCAATGGCTGGGAACAAAGTTCAAATTAAAAAAGTTGAGGCTTGAAATGAAAAAAAAGGTAAACATTTTTTAAACACTTTAATTTGACAGGGATCAGTAAGGTGGCTACTTTTGATACATAAGCAAGGGCTAGGCAATTTACTTTGAAACTAGGACGAAATTCAAAGGGTGGTATTTTCAAGAGCCATAAAACACAGTTAATTTTAGATTATTATTGGTATAATGAAACGCATTACTTATAGGTATAATTAGTTTGGTGTTTTAGGATTTGCTGAAGTCAAGTATACTTACAATTTTTCACACCTTAAGCTGAATGGCCTTGGATTTCAGAAATTAACTGACTTAATTATTAGAAATTAATATCTCAGTTAGTGGAACATTGACCTGCCCTTGTTGTGTCACTTGCTCATAGTTATCTGAGTTATTTTCATAAATCTGGCTCTACCTTTTTAACTCTTTAGAGACTTAATTATCTATTAACCAATCTCTACTTTTGAGATTCCAGAAGCCAAGATGAGCGCAAACCCAACCAACATTTTTGGAATGGAGCTTGGTGCGGATGATGATGTTGCTGATGACGATGATGATCCTGGTGAAGATTTTGATTATGACAATGATGGTGGGGGTTTTGATGATGATGATTTTGATGATGGTGATTTGGATGATGGTGATAATGATTTTGAAATTTTTGATGAAAATGTTTGCGAAGAGATGGAGGAGGTGGAATCAGATGACTATGGGCTCCCAGTGTAAGTTTTATTTAAAGACATCAATGACTCAGAAAAAATTTAAATTGGGTTATACTAACTATGTTACTAATGAAGTTGGCATTCAAAATGTTTTTCAAAAGTCTGTTTTATTCTTCTTATATTTGGTGTTTGATAGTAGAATATATTGATAGTAGAATGTATATGCTAGCTTTGTGGTTTTCAAGTTACTCTAGGTGGTCTGTAAACACTCAATTGCAGTAGAATATTGCAAATTAGAATCAGAGTTGTGATCTATCTGCCAGATAAACCACCCATTTGTGCTTCACTATCATGATAGGAAGAAACCAATAATTCATAGAAAATTATTTTTTCTTTCTAGAAATGACAAAAGTGAAAGCAATTTGAGGAAGCAGCCAAAGTTTATTGTTTTTTAACACAGCTTATGGCCCTTTCAAATTTGTCCAAGCTGTAAGTCGGAAAACCCATTAGTCGAACTTGAAAAAGTTGGAACGATGGCCAAAATAAAGATTATTTGTGGAAATGACCATTGTCATCAACGGCATAACAGTTGGAATAGCCAGCCTTATTGGGAAAACACAAAAATCCCTGCTGGGAATCTTCTCCTTTCGTTTGCCATTCTTCTAGCTGGTGGATTGCCTAGCAAGATTCTCCACACGTTGAAAATAATGGGTGTTTCATGTATCACACTTCCCACATTCTTTCGTCATCAAAGGGTTTGTAATTAGGTCGATGAGTAATAAAATTTTATCATTTATATTTATCCTACTTTTGGGCTTGTCATATGAGAGATTTGAATTTATAGAGACTAAAAATGTAAAGATTTATATTAAAGATTTAGAATTAAATATCAAAATTTTCAGATTTTTACAGACAGCTATGATCAATTTGTTGTCGAAAACATTCTCAGGTTAGGTGTTTAAAACACAATTTCCATCACATACCATTATTGTGATCCATTTTAATCTGGAAAGTATATTTTTTCTACATCTTTGTGAAATAGATACAAATTATACTGAAAGTTTTTAATGATTTAACTTCCTTTTAAGGATATCTTGTTTCCATCAATTCACCTTCACTGGGTCAACTACAAGCAAAAACTCATCTCTGAGTTGAAAAGTAAGGGAGAGAGCTTGGTTTTGGCAGGTGATGGACGTCATGATAGCATGGGTCACAGTGCCAAGTACGGGGCATATACTTTGATGCTTTGCACTGTTCCCACAATTATTCATTTTTCCCTTGTCCAGGTGTGTATACCTTTCTAAACTTTCAGGCTTTATAATGTTTTTTTTTCTAATACCCTGGATTACACTTTACATGTGTCTTTTTTTTGATTATATTGGTTTTCATTGGTTTGATTTTCCTTTTCCCTAGGCAAAGGAGAGGGGAATTTGAAAAATCGAAAATGTTAACTTATGTTTCCAATTATTACCTTCTAATTCTCACCATTTATTCTCATCTATTATACAGAGCAACGAAGTTAATGGAAGCTCAGCAATGAGTTTGAAGGGTTCCCCGTAGTATGGCATACTTGTTTGGTGTTGGACTCACGATGTCAGCATTTATATCTGATAGGCACTGCTCTTTGCAAAGCACATGAGGGAAAAATTACCAACTGTGAACCACTACTTTGATTTGTGGCATTTAAAGAAAAGTGAGTGATTAATTTTCTCTTTTTCTTGTGAAAATCTTTTTCTCAAAGTTTGCATTCCCACAAAGTATTGATGCACTTTGCATTCCTTCCTTATAAATGTTTATGATGCTTTGTTTCAGAGGTTCAAAAAACTCTAAACAAAATAGCCAAAATGAAAGGATGCGAGGAGTTGTCAAATTGGATCAAGCCCTGTGTACGTCACTTGTTCTGGAGTGTCAAAACCACATTTAACGGCAATGGTGATGTCATATTTGCAAAGTTCAAGGCATTTTTCCAACATATTAAAAACATCCATGAAGGATTTGATGACCCTCTTTTTGACAAGTGCCTCCATAGCAAGATATATCAACAAAAATGTGGTTAAAAGAAGGTTAGTAGCAGCCATCAATTACTGTTTATTCTGACGATCATGAAGAATCAAATGCACCAAACTAACACTGTAGCAACCATATTTTTATCTTGGTCTAATTCTCTTTGAATTGATAGCTGTAAAGTTTTATCAAAATTAGGTCAATTTGACCAATATCCCTTTTGTCTTCATGTTGTAGATTCCCTAGCTTATGAGAAGATGGAAAAGGCTTTACTAACTGACAGCCTAATTAAAGGTATAAAAAAGGCGTCCCCTTTGGCACAGAGAAGCTGCTTGGAGGCATTCCATTCGGTTCTTAACCATTTCTGTCCTAAAATGATCAATTTCTCACATGCTGGAATGTATTGTAGGTGAGTTACCTATCATACCTTTCATAGTAGATAAAAGACGCTGTCCATTCTTTTCATATTTGCATTTGCTGTCACAGTTCTTTCATTAATTAGACAATTAACTTGCACATTTGTCTCCATATTTATCTGGACTGCAGTTTCAATTTATAATGGAATTAAAATTTTGGGAACCACTTGATTCTTTTCTCTATTAAAGAACAAGATGTGAACTATATTCATATGCAATCTAACTATTCAAGATATCTAAAACTCATCTCTTCCACAGACATGCAATAGCATCAATACATTTCAACTACAATGTGCTAAGTGGTGTCAGGAAGAAAAAGGATGGAACAGAACAACTAAATGTCAACTACCCAAAGTTTAAAAACGGCGAGGCAACAGTTAGAAATATCCACATTCTTCCAAACTATGGTATTTACATGATATATTTACAATTCACCTTAAAGTAAAACGATTTGTATGAGTATGGAAACAGGCATTCTGACAAGACACTAATATTTAAATATTTTCATGATACTAAGCAACCTTAATTTATTCACAAAAAACAATGTTGATAATATTGATTATGACTTAACAGAAAAAAAGGCTAAAATACCTAACATTTTCATTACACCAGACGTCAGTGCTAATTATCACCTGCAACACATATATGGAAATTTATATTTTTAGTTTATATTGATGACATCTATAGTACAATGGTAACTGCATGCAATGGGTCAATGCTTGAGGACAACAAAAAGAAACTCAAAGACATGACACCGCCTCCACTTAGCTCCAGCTTCAACACTAAGCAGACACCTTGTGATGCTATTTGCAAGAGAAATGAAAGGCTGAAAAAAGTTGTACAAGACATTCCTCCGACAAACCCAGGTAGATTCTAGATACCAGTTATTCGTTATTTTCATTATTTTCGCTATAACAGCATTTTGAATTATCTATGTTTTTGATGCTGAATTAATTTTTTTATCAAATGAGTCCATAATCTGTATTCATACTTCAATGATTTCATATAGTACCATTTCAGTTTCAGAGCCAACAATTGCAACAAGCACAAAATCGAAAAGAAAAAAAAGATCAAGGTGATCACCTAACCAAAAGATATCCAAGTGCAGAGAACAATTTTTTAAGTTGATTAAAATGATTATTTTCTGAAAATATATCCAGGCCTTATTCAAGCATGTGGTAAAATAATACCATTATAGGATATTTGCCAAACAAAGTATATCAGAAGAAAATATTCTGCACCTATGAGTTGGAGGTGTGTGCATTAAACCCATTTATGGTGACCAGGCCTGCTTAATATACAACTATAATGGGGATGACTAACAAATGTACATGTCCTTTTAAAATATTCATGATACATACATATATATTACATACATACACACATAAATATATACAAACATACATACTACAATTACTGTGCGTCTTTAAAGGCATTGAGACATGATGATTGGAGATGGTAACGTAAATAAACAGCAGAATGACTTTTGACTTGCAATACTTTTGGTTGCTGTGAGACTTATCACAATACTTGAACTTGTTTTGATTTTAAAAAAGGCTACAACCAATTACAGTGGTTGCCAACATCTAAGTAAACTAGAGTGATCATGCCAAAAGCAAATAATACACAGGGAAGGACATCTATTTACTCACTCAGTGCCTTTAAGTCTTCATATCCTTTGTATTCTTTGTTTGGGAATACCTTCCTTATCTCATGGTAGGCACATGCAGGTAAAGGGATTTTTTTGCTCCAAG
>PEDN01001431.1:0-21842 GCA_003864495.1 Nemopilema nomurai
TGGTAAAAATAACAAATAGAGGCGACTGCTGCTCGGAAAGGCTCAGCAATTTCGACGTCAGAGTCGGAGACGTGGACAACGACCCTAACGCCAATGCACTGTAAGTACATGTGGTTATTCTGTTGTCCCGAATGCAGAGTTCAAGTCGTGTCACAAAAAACGCTTATGAAAACCTAAGAATGCCTCATCTATTGAAAAGCAACGAGACATTTCCAAATCTAAAGCTATAAATTCCATCATCAATAATATATCATTTGACCCTATACTTATCAAAATTGCCGTTGGGTGACAAAAAGATATGTTAAGTATTTGCAACCGCAGTACTAGCACACATTTTTGGGTACGTGAAAATTAGTGTACTGCAATCCTTTTAAATATTTAAAAAAATTTTATACACATTTTACATTCAAAGAAGGCTACAATATTTGCCCTAGAAGAAAACATTTTGCACATTTGAATATGGATTCTATACACTTGAATCTGTTTTAATAAAAAAACTATAATCGCTGGCCTTATGTCCTTTGACCCAATTTTAGTTCAAAAGTTTCAGCCATTATTAAACGGGAACATATTTGCTATTCATAATAATCGACAACAATTGGTGACAATCAACATGATCAGCGAATGATTTGCAGTAGAACCGTTGTAAAAGTTCAAAACCAGAAGATAGTAGCTTAGCAAATTCATAATGTTTTTTAAAATATTGCCACGCGGTAGAATTATGTTCTATAATTTTCAAGAAATTTCAGCATAGAGCAGAAGTGTTTTACGCCCGCTGTCCAAAGGGCATTTGCGTCTGCAAACAGCGGCTAAAGAGCGCCGGGCAAACTTTTTGGTGCCATCAAACGTGTTAGAGGTTTTGTTGACGTCCAGGTCTCTTGGGAAGCGCAATTTACCGCAATTTGTTGTTGGTGCAACCACCAGCTGCTTGCTCATGGCCATTCTTACCACTCTTTATCCAATTTGATATAATTGAACAGAAGCTGAAATGTCATAACTTTAACATCAATATGATCAAATATGTGAATCGATCACATCTGAAAAGCGACACCATGCATCACGCTGAGTCTTTCATCGTTTCATCTTTATGATGCAACAAACAAGTCGACATAGGTCAGAATACTGGGAAAATAGGCAGAAACTTGCATGTGGAACGAAGAGAGGCGCACTCGTAAGTTTTCGATTTATCGCCCAACTTGACGTGTAAGTTTCAATGGCAACCTTTTTTCACGAAGCATGTTGAATATTTAAATACTATTATCCTATTAGCAAGCTTATAACATGTTTTAGATTTGTCTTAAACATTTGGAAATCGTATTGGTATTTTCCTTGCCAGAGAAGAAAAAAAGTACCACATTTAGTAATATCTGTTTTGGAAATAATATTCCGTACTTTATGTGAATATCGTGAAAAATTCCTACGATGCCCCAAGCTGAATTTAATTACATGCTCTGGCCAATGCTTGGATTTTTTGTGAAAAACTACGTAACATACGAAAAATAGGCAAACCCTTGAAAATTAGCTTTTAGGCTGCGTGACTTCTCGCCCACCTCCGAGCCTAACGGCCGAATGGCCTATCTCACTCACTTTGCTAAGCAACTGTTCGGTCTCATTTTTCGCGGGAAGATAGAGTCATGTGACCAGTGCCATGTGCGCGAATAAAAATATTTCTGCTTTGTATTGAGAAGTTTCTTCATTCTTCAAGTCATTGTTTATCACTCTTACACTGCCGTGCATCTCCATGACTTTGTGATAGTGTTTGAGGTACTGAGCGTAGTATCAAAACGCTTCTGCGCAGCAACCTCATTTGTTGATACACCTTTCTAACTATAACTAAGATTATGCGAAAAATTTCTGCTAATGAAACATTTGAGAAATTTGAATAGTTCTAGGATCACAGGAAGATTCTCAGAGATATTCGGATTTACAAAGGATTCTTATGGCTTTGCGGAATTTTCCCGGATTTTCAGAGGGGGTGTACGAGATATTTTTGAAGTGAAATGCCCCGCGGAATCTCTCTCTCGATTAATCAGCATTGACGATGATTCGCATGGCCCTAGCATAAATATTTTTTTCGTAATGTGCTGGTTGTATCAAAGGCTTCGCATTTATAAAATAGACCAATAGAGTCTGCCACCTGTACTGTTGCCAAATACTTCGAAAATGTTCTTTCAATTTTCCACTGCAGATGTGTACACTTGCCTGAAGCTGTCAAAGGTGGAGTTACAATTAAGCTAGAGTGTGACAGTCCTCTCGAAGGCCGTTATGTGTATGTGATGCTGAGAGGTCAAAATACCCTCACTTTGTGTGAGGTAGAAGTATTCTCACAATCAGAGATTGATCAAGGTAATTCACAATACTTCGAGCTACTTCCAGTCTAGCTTTTCATGACCAACAAGGTATTCCATCCTTTCCTTATCTTTGGATATAAGAAAGAGAATGTTTTTTCTAACTAGGTTTACATTTTCTAAATTTTAAATTTTCCAATCTTTTACTGGAAAATTATGACTATAATTGTTGAATTTACGAAGAAACCGATGCATTATCTAAATCCTATTAAACTCCTATACATCGGATCGTAGCACTGAATGGGAATTTCGGCAATCTGGCAAAAGGCAAGGCCACGCGCCAGTCCTCTCAAGATAATGGACGAAGGGCGGTTGATGGGAACTTGAACACAAACTTTGAAGGAGGTTCCTGCACCCACACTAATAAGGAAAACAAGCCCTGGTGGATGTGGATCTTGGAGAAGAAACGCCAGTACGCCTTTTGAAGGTAACCAACAGGGGAGATGCGGTGCCGGAAAGGCTGCGAGATTTCGAGATTCGTGTGGGAAACGTAGAAGGAGACCCAGAGCAGAATTATCTGTAAGCACTCTCCACTTGTTGTGCCTGCATTTCCACTTTGCGTGGGTCTTTATTACCCCAATGCACGTAAAGAACGAAGCGATAGCTCTTAGTGTAACATCTTGCCTTGCAGCTGCATGCATCATAGCGGAGGAGTCGGCAAGGGGGCTACGATGGAGCTTGAATGCAAGCGTCAAATGTTCGGTCGTTATGTATATGTCATGCTGAAAGGAAACGACCATCTAACAATGTGCGAAGTTGAAGTTTACGCCGGGAAACCAAATGAACAAGGTAATTGCCCCCAATCGCCTTTTCTATGCAGGTCCCCTCAAAATTTCTTTGACGACGCATTAAAGTTGCTACTAGCAGTAATCAATGCAGCTAGCAAGGCAGTTCATTTTTCACGTCTTTACCTTCTCAACTTTTGTAGTGAGCGATTAGAAATTTAAACGCACTTTTGAGCGATAGGATTAACTGCACTATAAATGCACTGCCACTTCAAATTTTGTATTTTATCTGGACTAACAGGTTTTCAGAGCGGTATTGGATCGCTGCAGAAAATCTTGATTTGTCTGTCTGTGGAATGGGGAATAACGAAGATGGCTTCTGTGCGTTTCTGAAGACCCGGTTTGGCGATTCTCTGCCCATCCAAGTGAAGGGTCGAATGTACCAAACGAACATGTTCGTGCAGTCGAAGTTGCAGATCGTGAAGCTTGACAGCAACAATCAGGCGCATTTGCGGGACGTCCTCTTCAAAATTCATACCAGTGAGGAGGGGGATCAGCTTCTACTTGAAGGAAGCTTGGTACTGAGTGGCAAAAATGAGGTCTTCGAAAAGGGTAACTCATCCTTGACCAATTTATTCTAGAGCACTATACTTCACAATTCAGCATAATGACCATGATCACGATGTAATGTTATGTAATGATAAGAAGAGCGGATGATTGGTTAGATTGACCCATCGATGTTACTACGTTATTATATCAAATGCATACGTCTTTTAGTTTAAACACTTTAGAAATAAGAAGCTCAAGTACTTAAAAGTGCACTCAATAAAATGTAAAAGTGAACACATTTAGACAATGTCTTTTATATCTACCAGTAACTTTTACCTGCCTATGAACTATAAAGGCTCTGCTAAGATATTGAAGCTTTAAGGTCTGCAAGATGACTTGTACTATTGAAAAGGAGTTTTTTTGCTACGTTTGACAAAGAAAATTCCTATACAATTACTAAAGATTCTGCTTTACATATGTTCTTGATGAAAAATTTCTTTCAATCATGAACTTCTTGGTTTTTCAACGGTCTAAATACTAGCAGCACTTAGTCAATATATGCTGAAGCTAGTGAAAATGCTCATGTCCAAAGCATCACAACTTGTGCACAGTGCACAGAAAAGCTCACAGGGATCCTCCTACAGGGATCCTCCTACAGGGATCCTCCTACAGGGATCCTCCTACAGGGATCCTCCTACAGGGATCCTCCTACAGGGATCCTCCTACAGGATCCTCCTACAGGGATCCTCCTACAGGGATCCTCCTACAGGGATCCTTCTACAGGGATACTCCTACAGCTTTGGTTACCGCTGCAACTCCAAAGCCTTTCACCATTAATCTTTTGTTTTTCAGCAACTATCAAAGCTGAAGGCTCAAATGACATCATTCTCAAAGTTTTCGATAAGAAAAGCTCTGGAAATATATTCAAGTTGAATTATATCATTATGAAGCCTATAAGAATTCTGCAAAGGATGCCGGTCGGATACCTCGAAACTCTTGGTAAGATTTCATTTGACTGCAAGCTCTATGGCACTTAAGACATTATGTTTGATTGCTTTTATGATGTTCTATTAATAGATTGGCTATAGATTACTTCTTTAGTTGACTGACATTGGAAACAAAAATTGAGCCCCTTATGCCGTGCCCAAAAGTAGACGCTTCGTGCCATTTCAGATTGTATTGGATGCTACGCAAGTAGTAATCTAATTTTCCTCTCTATTTGACTGATACAAACTTGACTCACTAATTATTGCTATCACTTTTATAATGTAATTTTTAAGCTTCTTCAATATGTCCGTCCCAAGCGCATTGCCGATGCAACTTCAACTCGAAAAAAACATTTCGATTCATTTCTTGTTTGAGAGGAGAACTTTTCTTAAAAAGGCCAATTGCCTACTGCCTGACAAAATCTCTGAGTATAAGTAGCAAAAAGACGACATTCAAGCTACAGAATTTATACTTCATTTTGTGCTTATTCTAAAAGATTACGTCGTCAACTACTCTTAGGTCTTAGGTAAATCTGAAAAAGCAATGATGAATATGTTCTTTTTACTAGAATTTTACTCGACTCTATACATCGGTCTTTCGGAGGAACACATGATTAAGTTTCCAGGCGGCGAAAAGTCACGACAGTATATTGGCCTTAAAGACACTGAAGAAAATCACTTATACATCAGAGCGGATGGGCTACCATTGGAGAAACTTATCGCTGCCTTTGGGTAAGACGGGTGCCAGAAACGTTACTGAAAGGGTCCCGCTTCATCGACAATTACATCGTCGCTTACAACTCAAAGGAGGACAAAGGTAGGCCTTGAACAATAAATAGAGGCGAATTTGCCAAACGTTCTTTGATGACAACAGAAAAATCATGAATCGCAAGAATATCATCCAATACTGCTAGTAACAACAATGGGTATTTAATTTAAAAACGATTCCTTTTGATGCAAAAAAAGTTGTAGTATACCCGTTTGACAGTATTCAATAATTTATCAAATGACTGAATCGAAAACGAAAAGTTCGAAATAGAACTTATCTGTGTACATTAAAGGTTTTTTGCTCTAATCTTTCATGATTAATCTGATATTGATCGTATTTTTGCTGTGGAATCTTAGTTATGCCTTTTGATCTTAAAAAGAGTGGACTGTTCCTGAAGGAGACATCAAGATATCGCAGGGTTTGTACTTCATCGGCAAGCTGTCTCTCGCAAGCGGCGGCAGCCGGGATGCAAGATGTGAAGTGACAGATTACGAAAGGGTGCTTTGCAAGATGCAGCTGGCACCGATGAAGTATGGGCCAAGAGACAGCGACGATAAAATCATCCGCACGACGCTGTCGCTCTACGCCAGCGAGGGACAAACTGATGTGGGGCCAACATTGACTGTGGTCATCTCCAATGCAGGCGGAATCCAAAGAATTCAAGGCTACCTTGAAACCATTGGCATCCAAGGTCTTTTTGCGATGACGTCTATCTTCCGAAGCCCTACAGACATCGAGTGGACTATTTGGATGCAAGGCAACTTTTATCAGGAAGTCCCAAATACAATGCTTCGGCTCGTTGCAAGGGGATACGGCTTACCCACAAACATGGATATAAAGGTATGTGCTTAAGCCAAAGTCATTCTTCCTCCCCCGTAGTTTCAACTTTAGGGGTGCAAACGTAATGCTAACAATCATATTGATACTTAACGAGTCTTAACGAATTTTGACACGAGCTTCATCTAAGAAAGTTGTCCAAGTTTTGAACAGGCATCACTACCAAGGATCTCTATCTTTACTTCAGGCCTTCATAATGGCTTTTTAACGGGGCTGAATCATTTTATGTTAAAGACGCAAAATTGGTATTTCTACACCACTCATTCGTAATGATTCTACATAACTTTTTGGTCGGATTAACCAAAGTCTTTCAAAAATTTCAATAATTAGTTTTAGCTTTTACGAAGGCCCTTTTCATAAAGCTATAACATTCCTGCAAGAACGTTTTCAGAGTAGAAAGAGTGTGCATAGTCTGCAGAAGGCAAAAGAGACTGCGTAAGAAACAAAACAGTTGCTCCTATTGCTGTAAAATCATTGACTAAGCATTAATTTACAGTTGAAAATGGATATCACAGAGCAGGCCGCTGAGCGTGCAAGCACGGGCACAAAGGATGCATTGAAGCGCGTCCAAAAGGATGCCAGCAACGGAATAAAGAAGGCCCAAAGTAAATATGAAGCTGCGACTAAGCTGTATGCGAAGTATGATGATGAAATCGCAAGCAAAAAATCGGAGATGCTGGGATTCAAGTCAGAGATCGAAGCAAACAATGCCGACATTGATCAATCGGTGTTCGAAATTAATGAAGACTGTGTTACAGTGAGCAGTACTGGTAAGTTCAGGTTGCAGTGCTTCAGTATCCAGCTTCAGTATACTACCATCTTGAATGAATGCCAGTACTGGTAAGTTCAGGTTGCAGTGCTTCAGTATCCAGCTTCAGTGTACTACCATCTTGAATGAATGCCAGTACTGGTAAGTTCAGGTTGCAGTGCTTCAGTATCCAGCTTCAGTATACTACCATCTTGAATGAATGCCAGTACTGGTAAGTTCAGGTTGCAGTGCTTCAGTATCCAGCTAGAGTGTACTACCATCTTCAATGAATGCCAGTACTGGTAAGTTCAGGTTGCAGTGCTTCAGTATCCAGCTTCAGTATACTACCATCTTGAATGAATGCCAGTACTGGTAAGTTCAGGTTGCAGTGCTTCAGTATCCAGCTTCAGTGTACTACCATCTTGAATGAATGCCAGTACTGGTAAGTTCAGGTTGCAGTGCTTCAGTATCCAGCTTCAGTATACTACCATCTTGAATGAATGCCAGTACTGGTAAGTTCAGGTTGCAGTGCTTCAGTATCCAGCTTCAGTGTACTACCATCTTGAATGAATGCCAGTACTGGTAAGTTCAGGTTGCAGTGCTTCAGTATCCAGCTTCAGTATACTACCATCTTCAATGAATGCTCTTGTTTCAAACGACCCAGGCCCTTCCATTCATTTGAATACTGCTGTGTGGTCACTTCTTTCAATGGGGTCCATTCGAGAGGGCAAAGTTCTTTTCCATTGTCAAACTCTTCAAGAAATGAAAGGATTGAAATTAAATATTACTTTGCTCCCAAGTGTTAGGTCCGTTCCCATATTGCTATCAAGAAGTATGTTTTTTGGAGTCGTTCTCCACTCCTTGTGTTCAGACCAAAGGCATGTTGAACGTTTTTTCAGAAGAGGAGATACAAGTTTTCTACTGACTAAATGAGACGCTCTGCGAGCATGAAGCGACGAGCAACCTCGGTTCGTGCTTGAAGGAAACTGCAATTGTTCTTAAATGTATTTTCAATTCCTTGCAGTGCCGATGGGTGGATTAGAATGGAAGGACGACTGCATCGCAACATCGGGCGGCAAATATATGAAATGTGTGACGTGGAATGAAGGAAAGGACCGGGTCATTAACGTCATTGAGCTGCTCAAGTGTGAAGCCAAAAAGTTGAAGGCGTCTAGCAATGCTCAACTGAAGCTAGAAGATAACCGAGTAACCAGTTACCGCTTTTATATCAGGCTGCAAACCAACTTTTCACATTGTTTTACATCGCTTTATTCTATTGATATCTACCTGCTTTGATAGCTTCAATGTTACCCTTTTCTCTAATACCCCTTTCTCCCGTGGCATCTCTTTCCGTTTATCTCTCTATATCAAATACTTAATTAGGTATTGGCCTATGTTGTAACATTTATGTTTATTACTGACGAGGTAAAGGTTGAATAACTAAAACGGTTTTTCTTAGCCTCTGTATACCACCTTGTATTTTTGGATGAATTACACCTTATCAAGCTGGAAAATTATGCCCCTCAAGATACCATGCAAAAGCCTGTCACTAAAATAGAACTGCAACGAACAATTTTTCTTCTAGACCTCAAATCTAGGCAAGACGAAAGTTCAATTTTTATGATAGGAGACTTTGTTCCATGTTTCAGTATATTGATGTAATAATGAATTCTTCGCAGTTGTTACTGAACAGATACAAGGAAGCGAAAACAATTTCCAAGAACCTGGTCAAGTTAAAATCTGTCTTGAAAGAGGCGAAAGACCTCGCAGCGGACGCAGAAGGAATGATAAAGGAGAAAACCAATTTTGAAGACACCATAAGAGGCATGCTAGCAAAAGCAAATGAAAAAGATCTGGTAACAATTAACGCGTTGAGGATTGATAAGTCGATAAACAAACTGAATCCACCATGTTTGGACTTTGATATTGATTTTGTTCTCAATACCTCACCTCCAATGGCACACAGTGGAAATTACCCAATCTGCTTCAATGGAGAATTCTTCACCAATGTCGGAGTACAAATTTTGAGAAGCTCCTTCTCAGAGGTACGAAATGCATGACATGAATTTATTCTTCTAATTGACAATACATACTGCTGCTTTAGTAAAGATGTCTGAAATCACGTGAGAACCTCATTTTCAGAACCACAAAAACAAAAAGACTCCCCCTGCTTAGAAAATATTAACAGTTTGCATCTTTCACTTCAAATGGCCATAATACCCTCTGGTTTCATTGATGCTAAAGCCTCTTGCTTCACAAAATTGACAGGTTGATCAAATGTACAAAGCCCTTGAGGACGCTGAGCTTCGTTACATCAGGATTGAAGATATAAAGAAGAACGCAGATCGCGCCAGCACGAAGATGCGAACCGACCGGAAAATTGACGATGATGCCAAAACAGCTAGATCAAAGATAGGCAAAAAGTCTCCAACGGTGTATGATGCCATCGAAAGTGAACTTCTGCAAATGGCCGAGAGACGCATGCCTAGGTTCACAACGAAGAGTGACAAGACAATCATGGGGTTCCATCACTACTCGCCATGGGCAGTCGCAAGAAGGTCTCAGTCACTGGCCGCAGCGAAGCCTTCGGACAGCCGCATCAAGTACAAGCCTTCTTCTAAATCAGGTAACAGGATTCAACACTGCGGTCGTCCAATTGTCATTGAGCGCTCACACGGTGGCCGGTTGATAAACCCAGCTAAAGCACACCCCAAGACAACTAATTCAAGCTACGAGGAAGATCATTAATTTATATATGCACAAATATACAGCATGGCTGCAATACTTTTGATCATTTTTAATTGCAGGAAGCCCCTGTCACCAAGCCAGGCACGTCGTCAGCGAATACCGCGATATCGCCGCAGGCCTTCGACAGGTCGTGGAAAATTACAACCACGGAAAGACGTCGTTCAATTTGAAGAAGAAAATGATTCATGAGGATCTGGAGCAGTCGCTCGATAATCTCAACAAAATATGTAGGTTTTTCAGTTCTACCTGCCAGATCATCGCGTGCACATTCTAAATTCTAATTCTGATTTTAGCAGTTTTCTTTCAAGAGACAGTTTAATATCCTTCTTAGCGGGATATCAACTTCACCAGACAAAATGTACAATCTCCGGACTCTCATAGTCTTGTCAATCAATTTGAAAAATGGCTCTCGTAGCTTTGAAATCAAAGTTACTCCAAGTGCAATTTTTGTTCTAAGTTTTGAGCTATTTTTCATCATTGTTTCTACTTAAATTATAATTTTCTTTACAAGTTCAATTTTATAAAGTACCGTAGGACGGAATGCCTTGATATAACTCTAATCGAAGTAAAATAATTTCAGTATCTTTGTTTTTATCAGCTAATGAATCGAAGTTGGCTCCCTCGGAGATTAAAGATATGTTTTACTGGTATCACTTTACAAAGGAAGGTAACTGGTATCATTATAAAAATCAACTTCTACTTTAATCAAATTCTCTACATTCAAATAAAGATGGTAACCGCTAAATATTTACTATTATATATGCACGCAAAAGTATGATTTAAAAATATGAGAAACGGTTTCATGAAAAAACCTCAATCAATGTTATATAAATGGGTAGAATAGTGACTTTTACTTTTGTGCTACATTACTTTTTACATTATTCTTTTCTGCTATAGAGTATTAACTATCATTTACAAAATCTGCTCATTTGATAACAAAACTTTGTTCTGTTGAGGCAAAGCTCTATTCTAAGAAATTATATTCTAAATAATCGCATTTTGCTATAATTGATGCAAGTTTTGCATTGTGTTTTGCAGATTTGGTTGTTTTTTAGTAGAAACTAGTGTCTTAGTTCCATCCTACTTTTCTTTACTAAGGAATGAATCAGTGGATGCATCATACATCACAACAGATTCATAAACACAACGTGGAAGGAATTTCCTTCTGGCGTTCTGAAATGAACAATTACTATGGCTCTCCTGAGGTCATTGGCTACCTTCACAATGTTGCATCAAATTCCTATTCCCGCTCAAATATAGACCGCACCCACATGCGTACCGCAGCAAAGTCACTTTCTCAAATCAGAAAGGTCTGTTTACGAAAAACATCATTTAAATAAACATTTGTCTAGGCTAAGTGCCTGAAAAGCTTTCTGCTTTTCATATTTCAACTTTCGACATTTCCCGCGACCTCAAAGTGTTAGCACCCCAACAGCAGCACTTGTTTTATGGCTGATCTGGTTTCTGCATGATTTATTGATTTCTAAGAGAAACCTCCACTCTAAACGACATCATTCAATTGCCTGAACGACACAAATGATCACAACAATTCAGCTTAATACTTCGAACTTCTATAAAGCACTTTCTTTGCCAATGTCTTTGCTACTATTGGTCACATAATTGTCCTTTTGTGGAAGAGGTTAGTTAGCTGCCAATTCACCTTGCAGACGTTGCTGAGCCTTTTGGGTGACAGCGCCATCTCAGTGGAAGATGCTTCATCGGACGTTCAGAAGATGCATCGTGAAATCGAAACACTCCACAAGTCGGCTGTCTCCTGCTTTTGATAACTGCCTGAAGGGCACCTTTGGTCAATCACTACAACTAATGCTACTGCTATGACATCTGCAGATTTGTTTCCAGTCAGCTGAATAAATATGCAATTAAGATATGAATAAAATAGGCTGAATAAAATAAATATGCATATAAGTACTAAATATGTTGAGCATCTTTGAATAACAATGAGATAAGCTGATATGTCATGCTAAAAGATCATGAATCAATTTGTTACCTGCCTCTGAAACTGATATGAGCTACTTGTGTCGTCAATAGCCAAATGCTGCTGTTTCCACAATGTCAATACTAGGTCTCCTGGCTTTAGGTAGATGCATTTCGATCTTCAAATTGCCAAGCAGCGCCTCTCATTTTGTAAAAAACGGATTTTTTCAAAATGGCCCCTATTTTGAAGCGAAATAGGGAATTTCTGGCTATTTGATACTTTCTAAAGCCTAAAATGAACACTAGCTCGTCGTCTCAAGAAGTACTTTCCATTGAAGCGGTTGATTGGTAATATTTGACCAATCAGCGTTACTTAACAACTAACTTTAGAAAAGCCGAGGGAAAAGGCGAAGTCTTTCTGTCTACAAAGAATGGGATTTTCCATTGAAATATAGACAGACTGTTGTCCTGCTGCTAAACGAAGCGTCAATTTTACACCAAACTTTTTGCCCAGATTGATTGGACGCTATACTTTGGTACCAACATTGTTTTAAGTGGGGGGATAAGCAGCTCATGGCATGTCAAAGAAATGAGAAATGCAAAAACCAGAGAAGACACTGAGGTGTTCCAAGGACTTTTGGCAGGTATTGTACGATTCAAAAAGTCTTTCTTACGCAGTTACTCCACCAACATTTTGAAGAATTGAGTATTCGATTTGATGTGACCTTTCCATATTCACTTTTCCATACCAGTAGATGCCCTGTACTTCTCTTGCACTTTTCTCGCTGACACCAAAAGTAAGTCTAGTTCTGCACCGCTGAACATTCATCTCTGCTCAAAGATCTCCACATTGTGTTGTGACATGGAATTAATAGGAATTAATAGTGTTGGCATTCAGTTAAAGATAGCCAAGAGTGAGGCATTCTGGGGCAGAATATGGAATGGAAGGGCATATAACTGCATGGAACCTCTTGTGTTTACTGAAATGTAACCTTGCTCAATTTTAGTTAAAAAATAAAAATTCAGCCAATTATAAGAATTCTAATTATTCTGAATTTTCTATGTTGCTTTGAAAATCGGTCAACCAAAGCGCATACCATGTTTTACAATAGTTATAAGAGTGAACGGCATCACTATGTAAAACTCTGTAAAGCTATGTAAAGCTTTGGAGCCCTTACTCTAAAAAGGAAGCTAATCTCCATATACTTGTAGAAAGCTAATTCTCAATGATGATGGAACCGTCCTTTCTAAAAGCTTGGAGAGTTTCGTGGAAGGAAAAAGATCAAGCGATGGACAAAGAAGGACTTGGATAGACGACATAAAAGAGTGGGCCAACATCCGGAGTTATGGTAGCCTTAAAGGAGGGTGTAGCGAAGAAGGGCTAGCGACCTACGGATCACGTAGATGCTACTTCAAATGAATGAATGAATGAATGAATGAATCATCAAAGGCTTTAGATTCATTTGCTTATGAGATTGCCACCTCGAATATGTTTCCCTGACCGTGAAGAACCGAAGACAATGAAATGTAATCTTTATTGAATAAATGGTACTCTTTTGACAAGAGAAATTGACTATGTTACTGAGCAACACAAATGAGTATCTTATAAAGGTTTTATTGAATATTTATTCAAGCCTTTGATGACATACAATCCGTACACGCTATTACTAAAATATATAACGCCACTGTGTCCTTGCCATCTAGCTAAACACCCGTTTACTATGGTGAACTGCTCTTGTATGAAGCGGTATGCTGTCAAAAATGTCACCTTTTGCAACTATTTTTGTAGAGCGCATAAAAGGCATTAGTTTTTTTGGTAAGAGACTAATGGTGCGGAACTGCGATGATTGGAAAGCCTGTGAGTACCTGCGCAATAAAGGAATACGCGGAATCAAAGGGAAGTTTGTGGGGAAATTGTCCGCAGATGGGAAAGCATTAGCAACGACTCCTGTTAAGATCTCATTTCATGTTGCCAATGGAGTTAGATTTGCTGCCAAATCATTCAGCTTCAGATCAGACGACAAAGGAGATTTATACAGGCTCGAAGGAGAGGTTACAATAAACATCGATGACAGAGGGACAAAAGAGATTTTCTCATGTAAGACATTGCCAGTTTTCCTTTCTTGGATTCTATTATTCAATTGAATATGACATTCTTTTAAGAAAACGTTCACTTCATACACTGCTACTTCTTTGACAAGATGCTGTCCTACACTATTGCTTTGATCCTGTCAATAATATTTGTAGATGCAACACGTAATAAATACTGTCGATGCAACTGGAAGTAGGTTTAAGCACCGAAAATAATTCTTTAATACTGAAATACTCACTCCTAAAAATCTTTATTATTCCTCTTTCACGTTTTCTAGGCAGGATAGTGGCCACCAATGCAAATACCTTGAAGATGAAGATCGGTGATAGGTCACAGGAATCAAGCAAACTTCTAAAAATTCCTGTAGTAAAAATGAAACCTGTCTTTGCCAAATTCCGTTTAGCTGTGGAGGAGAGGCCAGAGTGGATCGGTGAGCGAACTGTTTTCCTGTATGAGCTAGATTTTCTTCGGGATGCCTTTCGATTGCAATTGAAGATCTGTTTTCAGGCTGGAACACTTGTGACCTGTTACGTTTGGCACAATTGTTTGTCAATGCTGAAACAGACGCTGCATTTTTATCGAATTACATCACCCACCTCTTCTCAAAATGTTCAACAAATGTTTTAACTCATATTCATCTTAGTTTGCCAACCTATCATGAAAAATTCGAGAATGGCTCGACACATTTGGTTGCCTAATCTTTTTCACTTCAGAACGCAACTTTTTCTCTGAACACTAAAAACCTTCATTCTTACAACTGCAAGATGGTAAGAAAAATACGTCTTTCTGGGCAACTGCCATTCTCTGCATGACAGGGAAAATGCAGCCACCTTTTCTAGGTGGCAAGAACCTAGCAAAGCTACTGACCCTTTGTGATTTTCCACTTGTAACTCTTAATGACTTCCTCTTGAAAATAATGTTTCAAACTAGCCTACTACTTTCAAAGAAAGCA
This sequence comes from Nemopilema nomurai, assembly GCA_003864495.1. Lineage (NCBI taxonomy): Eukaryota > Metazoa > Cnidaria > Scyphozoa > Rhizostomeae > Rhizostomatidae > Nemopilema > Nemopilema nomurai. The sequence goes on from PEDN01001431.1 coordinate 14,690, forward strand.
GGAATATGTCTTAAAGTAGTAAAGTAGAAGAATGATGAAAGCAAAAACTTCTATTCCTAATCTAGTTCAGTAGATGCATTGCCATATCGCAGATATTTTTGTTAACTGTACAAGATAAAAGCGATTTCAAAAAGCGCTTTACTTTCATCGCGCTTTTTCTGCAAGTCTGCAAGTACCCCTACGATCGTTTTCACTTCAGTTTTTAGATCCAGCTTGGTTATAGGCTCATCGGAGGGAGACCATTTAGAGTTTACAAATGGACAACAATACGTGAAGGTTTCAGACCTCGGAGTAACAGACGTTAAAATAGTGGGGATCAAGACTGGAGAAGTAGCCCTCTCTGACCTTTTGAAAATGATTGACCCGAGATCGGTGCCGCACGAACTCTTGCAGGATTCCAAGTTTAAAAGCAAAGTGGTCCTCATCTACACCACCCAGGAAGAAGGTATAAGTCTGCACTCTTGAGATATGAAATTTGAATGCCACACTGTGATCAAAACTTATTGACAGGTTGCCCTCATACACTTTCTTTGCCTTGAAAAGAAGGTGGTATGGAAAGCGTTTACACAGTCATATTTAGAAATCGACGGGAGTTCTTCTATTTTTGCCATTATCGGGCGTCTAAAAGCGTTGTCTTCTTTCAAAGAGAGCTTGCAACCTTGTAAGCAATATGCAAACGAACATCAGCTGAAGCACAATAAAAATCTTGAAATTAAAACGGATGCTCAGGAGCTTCACCTTCGTCAGTAAATGATAGCTAGAAATGGAATCTTTTTTCTAGCCTGGGAAGTTCCAGAGTACGACATCAAAGTGACGAAAGGGTATTATTTAGTTGGCTACCTAACGCTAAAGACAGGGGAGACTTACAAAGCTACGGTCAAACTAGTTGATGATGGAACTGCTGAAACAGTTTTAGAGTTGAATCCAATCAAGTTCGGTAAAGTACAGGTGGACGAAAATGGCAAAGTAAGCTACAAGAGCGTCAGAGCATTTTTGTTTAAATCAAAAGGTGCTTTTGAAAAAGGACCTGAGCTCACCTTGTCTTCACTGGATTAAAGGGGTACGTTTTTATGCCAAAACTACTTAAGTAAGAATTCTATTTAATCTCTTAACTTTTATACATAGTTGAAACCTCCATTTACAAAAAAGAGTCCACATATGGATACTTTTGTACAGCACTTTCGTAGACTATTTTCAACACAGTACTTAACATTTCCATCGATTTTGAGCAAAGATGTCGGGAGCTAGAGGGGAGTAGTGTCTAGTAACAACGTCTGTCTATGGATGCTAGTGTTTATGAATTTGGAAATGACACGTTTTGCGTGGCTGATGACCAGATTGGAGTAGTTTTGCACATAGTGATTGTAAAGAAGCTTTCAAGGCAGCACTAATTGGTACTGTAAAGGACTTCACAAACGAAACTTTTGGTTCAGTCAGAACTTAGAAGGATCAACTTCAGTCTTTATAGAAGATCTAAAGATGGTTAAACAGAGATCAGAAAATTACAATGTTTTTTTATCACCTATACTTTCATCCCTTAGTTTCACTTAATGTAAGGTCACGGGCTTACGATCAGTCCAAAAGGGAGTGTTTTACGAGCCCATCTTTAGTCATTAGTACTTGTGATATCCATTAATTAGAAGTTCATCTACCCTTTCAAGCAATAGTGGGATACTGTATTTCCCCATTCACTCGATCACGCAGCTCATCCTAAAAGTATGAGATCAGCATATACACGGAGTACACCTTCAGCTGTTGATACCAATCAATGCATTTTTTAGCTACTGCTCGACCATTGGAATCGAAGGGCCATTCAGCAATGTGGTTCAAGGTGATATGGTCGAGTTTACTCTCACTGGCTCAGTCTATGGGGAAACGGACATAAACACATTGGTATCTTTGCAATTTAAATTTGGAGCACGACTCTCCGAGGGGAGTTTATTGGTAAATTATTTCATTTAGCTTCCTTTTTAAAACTTTTTTTAATTGATTGTACTAGAACAAGGGCTCTCTATTTTCAAACCGCTTTATTTCTTGTATACCGAGACATTGGCTCTCTATTTTCTAAAGCAAATGACATTTTTGGTTTTCCAGCATTGCACTTCTTGCCCAGACTTGGCTCTTTGCTGGCATAAAAAGTCAATCGTCTGATTTCAATCTTATCATTCATTCTTATTCTCCCTCAGTATTCATTTGATTTGAGTCGTCAAGCGGAAGCGAAAGTGCAAGAGGAGCTTTACATCCTGATATCGAAAATTGTGAAATCTATTGAGGAAGAAAAAAAGCTTGCCGCAGATGCTGTACGGTTGGCAACAGAAATGACTGATAGATACAATGAGAGACAAAGTCAATATCTGGCAGCAAAAACATCTGCTTTGAATGAAATCCGTGCCTTGAATACAGGCATTGAGTCTCAGCTGACGAGTATCTCTGGAAATTGTGCTACAGAGTGCAAAACTGGTAGGTTAGGCACATCAGCCCTTACCCCAGCTGTTGTCACTGAATGTTGTTCATTTAGTGACTCTTCCAAGAAAATCTCTCGGCACCTGATTGATATTGTGTAATATGATGACAAGCATTTATAAAAACGTTTCAACAAGTGTAAGCTCCATGCTATCTTATGATAATCACAGCTAGCGCCTTAACTGCTTCTTCTGTATCACCTGCTATTCTTTTAATATCCATAAACCTGAGTCAGAAATATATTCTATGTAAATAGCCTAAATATTTGAATCAGCATAACAACATTTGCTTATAGCCAGTATCTGGGATAGCTATATAATTTATTGAGTAAAGTCACATTTTCAACCGATTTTGAAGAGAAACTTTGACTTCCAGTAAAAATATACTTTCAGTTTCTGTTCACCACAACACTTTCAGTTTTGAAATTATTCCAATACTCTACTACGTGGCTAAAAGGTAGGTGACTTACAAGGCAGGGTAACAATTCAAATTTAAAAAGGTTTCTGAGTTCATGGGCATCGCAGAATCTATGTAACTGGGATGTGATTACTAATTGCGCTTTCTTGGTGTTTCCCATTCTAGTGCCCTTGCCCACATTAGAGTTGCATGACTGCGAAGAACATATGTTTGGATGTTTGAGGTGGATTGACAATCACGAGAAAGCCGTCAATGTCATCTGCATGTTGAGATGCGAAGCCAGAAAAATAGCATCTGCTCACTCTGCATCTACCAGAATGAAAAAAATCCATGCAAGTACAAGTTTAAAAAGTACAGGAAATACTACGAAGCAATGCCCACTGGATTCATTAGTTAAAAAGAAGTCTCCCTGAATCAGGCTTTGAGGGACAATTCTAGCCGAGCCAAGTGGCTCTTTTTTGAGTACTCAATCATTCTTCTTAGTAGAAGAGTTAGTGTTGATTTTTGGTTTTTCACTGCCACCGTTTATGGCTCGTGCTCAAGAGCGACTGAACTTGCAAATCGGTAGTGCTATTCTGTTTCTTTCTTACAATGCCTCTCGTACATCTTTGTCCCTATTAAAACAGCATAGCGAGTCGTTTTCTCGCACAACTATGTCGAAGGCCCATCATTTCCTTTGCTCTTGACATTAGAAGGAAGCATTTATGAGTTTGCAACATGCTTTTGAATGTATCAGTAACTATTATTGCAAATTTTTAACGTTTAATAGCTACGTTCTCTCATCCAAACTTTCATTTTTAATTTATCTTATTACTTCATTATTTGTTTTGATTTGATATCTTTCAACAATTTCAGAAGCAAATTATGTTTTTTCAAATTACGAATGATTTTCCTCCTTCCAGGTCTTGGCAAGGAAGTACAAGGAAATGACACAGCTCATGGAAAATAATATAAACCTACTTCAATATGCAAACCAGGCAAAAATATACAGCACACTTGCACAGGATAAAATACGTCAGCATGACGATAACCTCGAAGAATTAAAGGTTCTCCATAGAGTATACCCTTCGCCGATGTTTACTCTTTCCACTCTCAGGGCAAGTGCTGATGTAAGCAAGATTGCAGCTCCATGCTTAAGATTTCAGTTTGATAGTCAGTTTTACCTAGATTACCATGAAGAAGTTTCAGAAGAACCAGTGTTTTGCTTCAATGGAGAGTTCTTTAGCAATGTTGCAAGAGTTATGTTGACCAAACCCTTTCCATCGACCAGAGACTTTTTCAAGTCAGCTGAAGAAGCTAGGTATCTGTACAAAGAAGTATCGAATATTGAGAGAGTGATTGAAACAACAGTGCAACAATCTCTCAAGGCTTCAAAAAGATCAAGTGTATCAAAACCAGATGTAGACTATGCTGAAAAGATAATCGAAGGAATCGCAAAACGAAGAATACCACAGTTCACGGTTAAAGGCGACACGACCTCCATGGCATTTTATCATTACTCACCGTGGGCAACAGCAAGGAGATCTCAGTTGGCCGGAACGGGATCATTTTCGTCTCAAAATAAGAGCCATAGCACAGAGTCTCTCGAAGGTACTTTGCTTTCAAAATCCGACTCATTTTGCTATCTTTTCTTATTGTAGCTGTTACTTATCTGGCTTGCATTTTCAGTCCAAGCAATCTTAAAACGTTATATGAAAGTGACTCGAGGAGCACAAGTAAACTGACAGAATATCACAGTCTTCAAGACGACTTTGGTACCAAGAAGGCAAAGATGTAGCATTAAAAAGATTATATTGAGGAGTCTAAAATCTTTACACTTCTGCTTTCTTGCAATTCACTGCATGAGCTTGAATGATTTGATAAGGTAATGATTCTTTTCATTGCCGTCGAGTTGAAAGTGACCTTGGAACCTGCCGCAAACTTGACATTCTTCTTGCGCAATTCACAGGAAAGTCGGGGTGCCTTCAGACAAGAAGCATCGTATCAGAATACAGAAAGATTGCCGATAGCATTGGCAAGGCCTCAGAAAACTACAACTACGGCAAGGAGCTCTTTGAAAAGAGCAAGATTGCTGCAAAAAAGGATCTAGCTGAGGCCCATGTGCATCTTTTGAATCTCGGTAATGACGCGAGTTTGATGAGCTTACGTTCTGACTGAAAAAAGAACAGTTTATACCGCGAGCATTGCTGCAGCATTAAATGGCTAAGTTCACAAGTCTTTCAAGTAAATCGAAGTCATTTTACGACTTGTTTTATTTGACAAGACTATGAAAGTTACTGGATTAATTTTGTTGTAAAAACTCCTTGCTTCTCCTTTATTGAATCAATATAATCCGTTTTTTTAGTCAATGAAACAGGCCTCTCGTCGATGGAAAAAGGTGACGTGATGTATTGGTACGATTATACGAAACAAGGTAGGCTACGATTAGCGCACTCATTTTTCTCCATTTCTTTAGGTCCCTTAAGATCCATGAAATGCCTGCATTCTATGGTGAAACAGGCTTTCAAGTTGAAATGCAAAGCACGCGGTGACCGGCTGACCTTTAATATGCGTTGAATTACTTTATTCACTGATATTAAATTCCATGCCATTGATTTCAGGCATGAGCAACTACTTTGAAACATTTCAAGAAAGCCTCAAGTATCAAGACCACGAGAGCCTTCCATTTATGAGGCATACAATGCAGTCTTTCTATGGCCAGCAGGACTTTATTGATCATCTCGAAAGCTTGGGCACGAAGGCATTGAAACGGTCCCGTATTCCTGCTGCCAAACAGCATGTATCGTCACTAAATGTCCTTGGAAAGGTCTTTATCAGATTTCAAATATATTGGTGTATTTCATAATTTTAGCCCAAATTTATTTCAACTTCTAAAGTTTAACCATCAAACTTTCAGTCTGCTACGAATTTAGATATGAAAAACTTGAGTTCTGGACTTTTGTCATAAAGCAAATATTTTGCTTCCCCAACCACTATAGAAAAGCAAATTAAATCTTCATTTTTTTTCTTACGTCATTATCAAGTTTTTATATTCGTTTTTAAAATGAATGCATGATCCGTCATAGCCTGCATTGAACTTTGTCCTAGAAATTGAAAAGCCTGCTGTATGAGAAGAAGGGAAAGATTGGCGATGCTGCTGCAGTGATCAGAGAAGTGAATCCTGAACTCGAGAAACTACAAAGTGATGCCATGTCATGTTTTTAATGGTAGTGGTCAAGCTGTGTCCTAAAAAAGATGTGTGTCTATTAATCTATTCATACTAAATCTTAAGAAGAAAAAAGAAGGGCACCATTTATCATATTGATGAAAATATCAAATATCATTTCATCAGGATTGTACATCTCTCTCTGCTTTTGCTCTCCTGAACACTTAGTCAACACCGATATTTACTTTTAATACCTAGGGCAGGGTTTTTTATATTTTGCGACATCAAATTATTTTGGTACTCGATTATTTTGGTAATAAACGCTAGTTACAAGCCGAGCTTTAGTAAAGACTGAAGGTCCTGAATGCCACTGCGGGAAGTATCTTTAATGTTGAATTGCCTTGGACTGCAGCAAAACAGTGACAACAATTTATGCTCATATTTGCGCTTCATACAAAACTGTTTGCCCGATGAAAAGTCAAATAGCAACGGACATCATGTCAATAGGAATTTTTGGTAGTCAAGCAAGAAGATAACAACAACAGAAGCAACAACAATAAAAACAACAAAGCAGAAAAAAATATAGCTAAGCACAGTTTAATGAAACTGAAGGGCCACCTGTCTTGAGTAAGTTGAAAAGAACGCCTGTCTTGAGTAAGTTGAAAACCTTACCTGAAACTAAAAGCAAATGAATGACTGTATACTAGGACACGTAAGAACAGTTATGAAAATCTGTATTATCAATTCGTTCTTGAGAAGAGGAGAACTATACAGCTTTTTTCACGAAGATAGCCTTGTTCAAGCACCATAGCTCGATGCTTGTCTCAATTGTTTTTCCATTGCTGTCAGCAAGCTAAGCCTATCAATGGATCAAACGCTAGGTACATCCAAACATGCGCTAAGCACAACTGGCAACGGCGCAAGCTTTTTTTAACAGCTATAACAATCATACCTATCAATTAGAAATAAGCTGAAAATGGCAAACTGAAGCTAACAGAATTTCACAAAGAAGAACTGGGATGAAATAACCTAAAATTTACATCTCAGTTTCCGCACATGTGTTTCTTTGACTCAAAATCAAACGAGAGCACGTTCGAACTTTCACTCTCCCCCCCCTCCCCCCCCCCC
>PEDN01001432.1:0-20516 GCA_003864495.1 Nemopilema nomurai
TTTGAGACGAGACTATCCAGTGATAACCAATATATTTGCGAAACTTTTAGCGATAAAATTTCCAACCGATGAAAGCCACTGAAAACTGTGATGAACTGTCGCTGCTCAAACCGCCACTTCTCCCTCCCAACAACAAAACAAACCAATCAAAACATTCAATAGACCCCTTTCACATTCGTTTATGAAAACGAGACTCGGAGTTGAAAACGAAGCTAACGCTGTAAGGAACTTCGTGAGACCTGTTATTGTGACCTGGTGACGGTAGAAAATACTGTTCTTTGCAAAAAACCTCGATAAAATGGATCAATCCCAATCTTTGTTGTCGGAAACAAGTCTATGCATTGTCTAGATGATCTTCGGAGTCTCACTGTAAAAGAATTGAAATCTATTATGGCGACATACAGGGAAAATCGTCGGGATCAAAGGCTGACTATATTCTTCGGGCCTACGCGATATTCTCTCGCTTGAATCAGCAAGCAGAATCTGTTGTCTCTTCGTCGCGGCTGCTTGAGAAAGGTTGTCAGATGCACACATGATATCTTGCACATTTGAGGACACGTTGTAGTTAAAGTGCAGCCATTTACCTTGGACTTCTGATCGATACATCCAAACATTCAGTTTCTTTCAACTCTACGATTATCTTGTTCTTGGCACCACAAAATTCAGACACATTGTCATTGAAATGATCGAGGAATGACTTAATATAGATAATATACAATAAATATTGCACTGTACTAATCATAGTTGTGTCATTTGGCAAATCCCAATTTCATTAATATATATTTAAACTATAATGGATAGGCAAATGCCATCTAAACAAACTCAAAAAAGGATAACCCAAAGTATTAATGCAATGTTACAAAGACTAGCAAATGTTTTAAGGGAAATCTAGTCATTTAGCCACTACAATGCTGCTTTTATATATTTTTCTAGATGTATTGAACAGTGGTAAATAAAGACACTTCAAGCATTTAAGAAGATATTCTAATAGATGCATATATAATCTAACTGTGGCAAATTTGTGTAATATATATCTTTAAATAACAAGTTATAACATAAGCAACAAAGTTGTAGTCATGGCAAATTTCTTTACATTTTAATGTAATACAAACAAGGAAGAGTTATCATGTAGGCAACAGTGTTGTATCTAAAGAATTATTGTTCAAATTTTTTAATGTAAGACAAACTATAAACAGTTATCATGTGGGCAACAGTGTTATACTTAGACAATTATTTCATTACCTTTTGTAATGTCAAACAAATGTGAAAGATGTTACTGTGTAAGCAACAATGTTACATATATTTATTTGTCATATCTTTTATGTGCAATGTACATACTACAGATTTTGCAAAATTGATATAAAAGGGAGAGCATGTTTATATTTGATTCTTTTTGAAGACTCTTGCTTTATTGCTGTAAAATAGTACTGGAAGATGAATCAATCTATTTACTAAATCTGGCAGGCTTTAATAGAAATTGAAGAAAGTTAGTTAACATACAACAAACTGTAAAAATTTGATTAGCTAGAGGACTTGAGGATAAAGGAAGACAACCATCAAGAATATGGTAATTCTTTATCCTCCTAGTGGCTCTTCCCACATGAATACAAATTGCAGCTATACTGGTCAGTCTTTTCAGTTTCTTTTGGTGTTAGTTGAGCATGACTACCTTTGAAAGGAGGAATGTTGAGTGTGAAACCAGCTGGTAAGATGTCAGCAATGTTAAAACCGCCGTCTGCAAATACATCACCAGGTTCAAGGAGAGAAATGAGTCCAGATTTGCTTGTTATTTCTTTACCAGAGACACATCCAGACTATAGTTTAGATACAAGTATAATTGCCCCAGTAGGAGATATTCCAACAAGGGCCTTCCAGGTGTTGTGATGCTTGTACTCTGACCATGTTTGCGACTGAGCTTTCATAGAGGATGGGACTTCAGTATAAATTTCAGTGCAATCAATAATTATGTGTGGATGGGTACAGCTGAAATTCTTTTGTCATTAACTTTTGGATTCGATCTTGACACGGGAAGGGGAAGAGAGAAAGCAGTTCATAAAACAAGAAATTGGTCCAGGTAGTGAAGATCTTTGAAACATGGTCACTTAAGATGCCAAATCTATCTGCGAGATCATACAGTCAACATTCAAATCAGAAAATGGACAGATATCAGATACATTTGAAGAGGAAGGCTTAGAAGAAACAGATGCAGTACGATCTTTAGGTGCTTTTCGTGTCGTCCGGAAGGTGTCGGTCTTGGGAACAATCAACATCGGCAACCAACTTCCAGCACAGTGGATTTCGCTTGATGTCGGAAACAGTTAAGTGTTCCTCGCACAAAACAGTGTTTCTCGTTACCAAAAAGCCATCAAAGCCATCACGTCTTTTAATTAAATTGCATCAATGAGCTTCCTTTGACTTTTCTGCGGGAACGTAAAAAAGTGTAGGCCCGAAGCCGTACCGTCCTTGTTATAACTGTAAACACCCGAAGGCTGCGTATTGTCTTCCTAAGGATGATTTCTTCCTTGATTGATCATTGGAATTTGCCTCGGAGTTATTTTCAGCCATAATAATAGCAACAAAGCAATGATAAAGTAAAACCAACGATATGCCAAAACCTTCAATGTTTACAGCTTGGGCAACACTCCTTACAGCGTTAGCTTCGTTTTCAATTCCGAGTCTCGCTTCCAAAAACGAATGTGAAAAGGGTCTATTCAATAAAAGAGATATCCATAGCAACATCACAAAAAGATTTGGTAAGCTAAAACACAGACTACCTGTACAGAACAACCAATGATTATTTAGTTGCCATATGGCAACTGTGGACAGTAAAGGGTTAACCATTTTCTCGGTTTCATTCTTTATGTTATGTATGAAGCAGTAGCTAAATACGCATCTACTGCAAATTTAATGCAGTCATCATAAATGCCTGTGTTAGCTATTTGCAATTGTCTTCAACATGTTTTGCCAAATGTGCAGGCTCATTGGCAACTAGGGTAGGCTGTCCCCCCTTGTACCCCCCAAGACCACCCTTTGGAAGTCTATCCACCCTTGAAAATCAACCCAGAGAAATATTTACTTTGGGGGGAATTCAGACCATCAAAATTTTCCATCAAGAGATTAAATCCTAAAATCATGCAGTTGCCACTGACCAATTTCGAAGGTCCTCTTTGTACCAAGTGGTCAATCAATTGTTGAAATCATACACAATCAAAATATCAGCAGACATACTTTGAAAATTTATCACCAAAATGTATGCCAAACTACAACTTATGCCAAAAACTTTCCTTCTAAATACATCCTGTTCATTCTTCAAATGAAACATCCAGAACATTTTTGTGGTAATTGCTATAAAAATTTTCAATCATCTTGATATATACTTGTCATTTTTTGACACTTTTTGCAACAAAAAACTTTAGCCAGAAGAGTACAGACTGTTATAACTAACCTGAGGCATTTTTAGCCAATATTTAAAGCTGAGTACAGGTGACCATTATTTTTTGCAACACAATAACATAGAGGTAATGACCTTTATGCTACATCAGAAAGGACAAGAAAAACAAATAGTAGTTGTAGGTAGAGTTTCTTCATTTGATATCATCAACCTTTTGAATTTAAACCTTGTAGCCTCTGCTCTTGGCCCTCTGTTTCAAATTTACGTCCCCTGGAGCGTACATGTGGCCTGCAAGACAGAAAGGTAAAGAGCTCAGTTGGTTGACAATAGCTCTGTAGCAATAACGTGGCCAACATCCAATGCAAATTTACAGCAATGGTCTAGCAGGACAAGATACTTAAAAATATCAAGTCTCTAAACAAGAGGTTACAACACAGCAAAAGTTTGCAAAATAATATAATTTACAAGTGTAGTAATAATTTTGACTTTTTTATTGGCTCAAATTTGCACACGATAAAGATAAATAAAATTTCGGATATGAAACCTCCTTTATATGATCATGACATTGATGATGATGATGTTGTTGAAATTATTATTCATGCATATGAACTTAGTGTGTATTGAGTGAGCTAGGGCACTGAATGGAGGGTGAAACTGTTTTAATGGAAAGCTGCATCGTTCAGCCATCTGCATCAATTTGGATTAAATTTGAACTTTTATCCATTTGTACAAGAGACAGATAAACAACATACTTAGTCTTGCTGTGTGGAACACCTGGGGCAAGGCCAAAATGCCTGCAAGCTTCTCTAGCCTTTCTTGGGCCTAAGGGAAAAATAAACATTATCACCAGTTATGTAGCCAAATTTGACATGTTCAGCATTTTGGATTGCCATTTGAAGGACTATATGCATTCTTGGATTAATCAAACTTATATATATATAATTATGGAACATCATTTTGGACTCAACAAATACTAAACATACAATCTGTATGAAAACATTTCACCAATAAGTGCCTTTATATAATGTTGCAATGTAAAAACAAAAATGATCAAAACAGTTGTATAAAAACACCAGAATATAGATATATTCAGCCAAGTTTTGAAGGTTTTCAAGAAAACTATGATTTAATATATATATAATCCACGATAAACATACACATTTTGTATTCTTGAAGCATATTTAAGATCTTCAACTTATGAGCTGCCACTTTATGTTGAGGCTGCCTAAGTAGCTTCAAAGAGTTTTCACTGCTTCTACTGGTTCTTCAATATATACAAATCACATTCTTCATATATTTTATCACCTTTAGGTGGTGAATGTTTAGCATAGGGAGAGAAAGCTGCTTTTCAGGTATATATCTGAGAGAGAAAACTTCTTATATCAAGGAATTATTTACACTAATTGACCAGTTATTGATAGCCCCCTTTGGTCCTTGTTAGTCACAAAAACTGAATCAACCATAATTATTCATACTGCTGTAAACAAAATACAAGCCATACCTTGCATCAAGAGAGTCTTCTTGCCAGTTGGTGCTCTCAAAGCCAGTTGATCAAAGGTCAGGCATTCTCCACCGGCCTTGACAATTCTGGCTCTTGCTCCCTCAGTGAATCTCAGGGCACAGACAGTCAGCTTGGGTACAACATGGATCCTGTTGTCATCAGTAACAGTGGAGACAGTTACAACAATTTTGCCATCATTGCCTGGCTTCTTCACTCTTCTCACCTTGGGTTAGGCAGAAAATATGATACATCCAATAAAAGAATAATTTTCATACACACACACACACATATATATATATATATAGAAATTTGTTGACATTTCTGTAGTACAGTGCTCAATACAATACATATTCTGAAGAGTGAGCTATGCACGAAACAGGCTTGTAGAGATAAAACATGTAGTTTTATTTTATTATATATATACAAAATTCATGAAACAATTTTTGCAAATTCTTGTTAATTTGGGTTTTAAACAATTTTTCTGACAACCTGACAAGAATACTATTATGCAACTGTGAATTAAAAAATATGCTCATTTATTTATGCAGCAAAATGTTTTTTTACACTATAACATGTAAATTTCATTTGCAAAACAAATATCTAATGCATTACTGAATTGTGTAGTCAAATAACAATTTTGTGACAAAATAAAACGCTCATGACTTAATATGATGATGGGGGGCAATACAAGTATGAAAACAGACAAGTCTATACAAATGATATAGAGACCAACAAATATATATAAAAGCTGCGTGGTTAAACTTACAACTCTTGCCAGTGAAAGAGGTGGCCTGTTAATTTTGCTCATGAAGAGCCTCTTCAAAACCACTTGGTTGAAGGATGAGTTGGTTCGGCGTGCCAAGAACCTGTACAACTGCCGACAACAATAAAATAACCAAGTTAACGCAGGATATCAAACTTCAAAATGATAATGTATTTCAATTCAAAACAACAGACACTTCACATTTACACGAAAGCTTATTATAATCAAGCTTATTGTAAGTCCAAGACCAGGTTCGTCTGTACTTCCACAGGCCTTATATGTGGCACAAATAGATAGCGACCACATAACTAAAAACTTAAGAAGACAGCTCGCTCCTAACAAACAAAAAATTGTTTCCCAGTGCCTTTTGACACTAAATTAAAATGCCAATATTAAGTTCAAGCTGCTCTTGTAGAATTTAACAAGGAAAGGAACTCACTTTCACAAGTAGGCGAAGGTAGACATCTTTGGAGGCAGGCTGCTTCCTTTGCTTCTTTCGTTCGAACCTATGGTCGATGTCGATACCCTAAAGATGACAATATATATAAATATTATAAGCACGAAAGGCTTTTGCTACTAAGAAGAGTCAAAATAAAGGAATGATTGGTAAAATTAAACGAGATTTTCCGTACTAGTTTTTCATTAACCTACCATTTTGGTAACTTTAGTCAGAGGACGGGACGAGGGAAGCCCCACGAGAAAGAGGCCCAGGCCTGGGCCTGGCAGCCTCTTACTGGCAAGTCGGTCAATCGACTACGGATCAGTGCGATCATGATGCAATCGACTTGACTTCGATTGATTGTCTCAGTATTTTGATTGAATTCATTTTATACTAGATTCATGTCACGATTGCAATAAAACTCATGAGTTCACAAAATAAGGCAAGCACTCTTTTCTTAAAAAAGGTCCTAATTTTCACAGAACAAAAAATCTTGACTGTCTTTTTTGCGGTTTTTTTGTTAACAATAAAAGAGAAGATTTTGTGAGAGGGTAGCTTATTGTTATTTTGAAGAAGATAACTGGCATAGTTTATTTCGCGCTTTCTCCACCTTTCTTGCGTTTACTTCCAATGTTCCTAGTAACAACATGTAATAAAACATTAAAGCTTCAATCGCTGCAGCAAGAGAAGTCAAACAGGCGAGAAGTCCACAGTCGACAGAAGAAGGAGTAACTAAGACATAATTAAATGGACAAAAATTTCAGGGTACAAAACTAAGCATAGTAGGTTGGTGTCTATGTATAAAAAATTTACACACTTATGCACTCGGAAATCGGAATAGCTAGAATTCTAACAAAATTAGGTAACATTATAATGTAGCTTACACTTTGTTGAATTGAATGCGTTGCTTTAAAATAAAAGGTAGTAAAACAAATATAAATAGGGCTCTTCCACAGCACAATAATGTTAGATCTATTGGTGTATCGATTGTGTTAGGCAAAATAATGTAAAATTTATTCACAAAAGAAGCCGTGAATGTTTTCTGACTGGTCAACACGACTCAATTTAGACAGAAGACCGTTGAATTATGAATTATTCCGTCAAGATCATTGAACTTTTGCTATCTTTAACGAGTAAAACATAAAACGGATCGATAGAAAGCAAAAGTGTGTATAATGAAAAAAAAAACTCCGAATCCCCTTCCCAAACTCTGGGGCATGTGGTCGTTTTCCAATGTCCCGGTGTTGTAATTCGACACCATATATCAATAGACGGGGCTAGGAGTCTTCCTTGGCGTGTAGTTGCTTTGATTCAAGGGTTGATTGTCGCTTGTTGAAAGCACAAACTTTGTAGTATGTATGAATTATCATTTTGCAATCTATGGTCGACAAGCTTTAGCCAACGCCCTCTTGGTGTATGTACATTTCTTACTCCTATTAATGATTTTAACTCGTAGGCCCTTAACTGATTCAACTTAGCTGTTGTTTAACGCTGCGTTACCTACCCTGTGTACTAGACTCACTATATGTAAAATAATAGAGAGTAAATAATTTTCTTTTAAACATACTGAGTCTGGTACCTAGGGTATGCGTTCCCATAACTTTACCCATACGGTTAACTGTACATGTGTTTGTGGAGCTTCAAGTTACTTTTGAGAGTCAGTATGTAATCGACTTATTTGACTAGATCACGTGTGTTATATACAAGAATTAGATAGGAAACCAATATAATTTCTACCCTGAGTGGCATGATAACTTCGTTCCACATCCGACATTAATTACTACCAAATGTTATTCTTCCCAGTTCCGCAAACTAGTTCTGCTCGAAACTAGCATTCTCAGGGTATTCGTTACAAAGTCACTAATGAACTTGCTGAATTTAACATTGGGAATAGAAGATGGTTTAGCATTCAGTTTAATTCTAGCTGAGACAAAGTCTATGAAGTGTATCTTCTTCAGAGGTAATATCTAGTAGACGAGACATTGAAAACTTTACAAAATTATTACACAGGTTTCTGAGCATTCATCTAACTTCAAATTAAAGGCATTGAGTCATGATAAATGGAAAGCATTTACCCAAATCGCAAAATTGCTGAGTTATTATGATAGCTCCGTTAATCTGATTGGCTGTCATGCAAACTGCACACATGATGTTTTAACCTTGCAGTTGATGTCTGATCACATGAAAGCCAATTTATCACATGAAAACAGACAACAGCCCGTGGAAAACCGATATTTACCATGACCATGACTAACTTTTAAGCTTAAAATGAACATTATGAAACATTTAAAAACTGATCACAATTTTGATTACAATTTAAAACACTGTTCATTAATTACCAATTCTTACAGCCCCCATATGGGTTTGTGGGCAAGTGGGATGTATTTGCAAACAGATTAATAAAGATCGGTTTGTAAAGAAACATTTTACACAATGTTCAAGGTTGTGAGTTAAAGTCCAAGGCATAGCCATGTTGCTGACTCATGTTCCTTCTATTGAATTGTTTACAATTAAATTTCTTGATAATTTCGACTAGTTTTTCATTAACGAGATTTTCACAACTCGGAGAACCAGTGGCCCATCTTCTGTCTCTAAGAAAATGTGGCAAAAAACACACAGAGAAGTTTATTGCTGGTTTGTATATATTTAAATAAAACCCATTTCAACAAAATGGCATACAGACATCAAACTGTACCAACAAGCTTTAAAAAAAGGTAGCTTCCCATAAACACAAAAATACTCCATCTTACAAGCTGCAAAGTTTTGCCAAAACATCAATTAACCAACATCAATTTATAAACAAACAATTAAGTAAAACAAGTAAATCCTATCAAAGATTTTTCTTATCAACCTGAAACAAATCTTTATCAAAATCCAATAGCGTAGATGAATAACAAATTAAATGGATTAGTCTGACGAAAGCTTTACTTGAGAGATTTTACAAAAATCATAAATCTTGCATGATTTATTTAGTAGTCAATCAGAATGAAATTTATAGCTGGCAATATTGCAAAGGTTTCTTGAACATATTTTGTTGCGCAAAACTGTTAGAAAAGGCAAGAAGAGGTTAGAACTATCAGGTAAAGTTTTGCTTGTACAAAAATACTGGCTATAATATACATATTTATGAAAAATTATCACTTGTGCCTAAATTGACTGCTCTAGCATAGTATATAGCCTGAGATGATTCATGCAGGAGGGGTATATACATGAGTATTCCAAAGATTTAAAAGTCTGAACACCTTTATGTTTATAGATTAGTTTATCAAATGTTAAGCAGCATAAATCTTGGATAGAAAAACATTATTCCCGCATTCTGCAAAAGTACAAAAAGTGTGGCTGCAGAAGATTTCCTCCACAAAATCTCTCGTGTTTGACCTACATCTTGTTGTCAGACACCTAACACTATCAACCACACAAGCAACTTAAACTAAAGACACAGTTGTGTAGCTACTAACAAAATTAAGATAAAATCTAAACAGCTTAACATTCTGAATAATGAATGGCAAAATATGATATTATTTTATGTGACATTTCAGTCCTAGCATTATCAAATTGATCTTATCTTCTTTCTAGGTGGTACCCATATCTGAATTTGTAAAACTATCAATCTAAGGCTGCATGTGAAAGCTACCTATATATAAATATGTACCTTGACCATCCACTCAAGTTTCTTGTGTTACAAATTGCAAAGTAAATATGATGTAAAAATTGATAAAAAACATTAAAGGCATACAGTATCTCAAGCTTGTGATAAATATGTAATGGATGGCGCATTGCCCATTCAACCCCCAAATAATACAGGTTTTAAATAAAATAGAAAGCTGGATAAATAAACAAATTTAGAAATGAAGTAATAAATATAGCCCACATGTGTTTCAAATGATTTCTAAAAAATTCGCGTAAAGTTACCCAATATGTGAAATTACTATTCAAAATGAATATTGCTAAGAACATGATGTATTCTTATAAATAGGAATGTTTGCATCTACTGGTGCTGCATATCTGCTTCACTTCTCTTCAAAGGAGCAGAATTAAATGACACTAACAATATACCAACAACATAGCAACCAGCCATAAGATAACCTCCAAGATCACCACCCCCATTTTCAATCGCTGCCCCAACAATATAGGTTAGTATTATTCCATAGATATTTCCAACCAGCAGGAGTATACCTGAAGTTGTGCCCTCTGGTACTGGATAAGTCACTTCAGCTACATGTTCTAAGCCTGCACTCATGTATGGATAAGAAAAGAAACCAAAAGCACAAAAGCTGACAAACAACAGTATGAAATTGCTGTGATATTTAAGGAGCAGAGTGAATATCACCATGGTAACAGCGCAAGCTGTGAAAATGGCAACAGAGAGACTTTTGTACCTCCTGGTTTTGTCAAGCCAAATGCCACTGAAGAATATTGCAAAAAGGCCACAGTTGACAGCAGCAAACCCCATGTAGCCAATTTGTTTCTCTTTGCCAGGGTACTGTGAAATTACCATTTGATTTAATATAGTGTTGTAAGCAGCAAACAAACCAAAGTAAAATCCATAAGCCTGGCAGATAAGATGAAATGATTTATCTTTGGCAAGGATTAATAATGATTCTCCAAATGCTGGCACACGGGTATATTTGGCTGTAGAACTTTGTTCTTTGTTGTGACTTTCTTCACTTTCAGTCCCATTGCCAAGCAGGGCGTCCTTCTTTTTGTTGACTGCCTCTTGTTCATCACCTTCTTTTGGGATGCCCGTTTGTTCAGTAGCATCTTCAATGGTGTGCATGTCTTCTCCATTTGCACTCAATTCGCCTTGCCATCTCAGATGTTTGAATTTTAAAACCAGCTCTTGAGAGCGGCTCGGTGGAGTGGAAGGTGCATCCTTTATGACCACCAAACTCAAGAATGCCATGACAGAACAGAAAATGGCTTGGGACAGAAGAAGCACATGCATTCCTTGCCTGACGTCACAGTCCATGTTTTTACTGCTCGGTACCATGGTCCCGCCCATCAAGAAGCCCAATGCAACTCCAAACATGTTCATCAACACGCCAATCGAAGAGGCAGTCGCTCGCTCGTGGTCCCCAAACCATACAGAAGCTAGACGTGGCGGTACAAACAGGATGAAGCATTGAGCCAGAGCCGCCGACGTGTTTCCAAGGAACGCCAGAGCAAAACCATCCCGATTGGCACCAATCGCTCGGAGGCAACTCCCCATTGCATTGAGGAGCGAGCCAACGATTATAGTGAAACGAAGGCCATATTTGTCAAGGATGTAGGAAGAGAAGACGACAAACACGTACAACAGCATGTATATCATCGACAACCAGTTGACGGATATGGCATCGACCCGGTAGTACTCTTGCACGATGCTTGTTATCGATGACAAACTGATCCAAATAACTTCATTGGTCATTGATATCAAAGAAAACAAGGCTAGGACAACCCATCGCCTTTTATACAATTTGAAGGGATACATTGCTGCTTAATGTCAGATAGTATCTTGATGTGATCGTCAGTTTTTTGCAGGTACACTAACCTCTTGCCGCCATTATTCAGTCTGTTTCCCTTCTTTCTTTCGCCGCGGTTCGTTTGAACAAAACAAAATAATGGGATGGGCATGGGCCTAATTCTCCTTCGCAGAACCAACATGTGGCTTCCCCCGTAGTTTTCGCGCCAAGGCAAAGATTCCCGGAAACAATTACAATTCAGAGGAGGTATGGGAACAAGGGAAGAAATAAGGAGATGCCGTTCAGTATCTCTTCCTGCTCTATCAACTGTTAAAAGTTTGTGAACACAAAGGCTTCATTCCCAGAAAGCTTTCAGCTGCAGAGCTCTCACATCGAGACAACACAAGTAAAAGGGGTAACCAAATGCTCCCTCCTTGGCGTAGAAGCAAATTGATTGTCATTTATACGAAGGGTCCGTTATACCTTTAAGTTGCAATACTTTTGCAACAACCCGCAAGAATTTTTGTGAATTAATTTTATTGCCATTAGAGAGCAATAAATTTCGTGTTAAGAGGGAAAAGAATCGAACAACTTGGCAAATTTGTTTAACCTGGTGACTGGAAATCTTGAAATTGGCTCTGGGTGCCTTACCACAAGCGAAGTAGGATGATAAATTTTATTTTGCGAGTTGCTATTGCCTCGACCAGTGAAAGCCAGACCCTGGATAAAGCAATATCAACATCCTTCGCTAGCTCCAAAATAAGTAATTAATTACATTGAGAGGAATGCTGAAAACATTCTTCTGCTTTACGACGTGTTTACAGCAATCACGTTTTTAAGTAAACACTTTGAGCATCTGTTAATTAATGTTTTTGCTGAAGAATATTGTAATCATATTTAGCTGTGTATTAGTGAATCCAAACACAATTTTACTTCCCATAAAGAATTTTGCCTTCAGAAGCCATGATTCGATATAAGCAAGTGTGACAACGTTAGCTTCATCAAAGCCCTTGTAAAAACATATATGTTAGAAATGCAAAGATTGCTTCAATTTATTCGTAGTTGTCTTCGCACATGGCAGGAATCTCCTGTGTTCACCCTGCAAGCACGTACCCTGTAGTGCTTCTAATTCAGGGTTTCAGAAATATTTTTGGTCAGAAGTCTTTCTTTATATCATTTCTATTCAAGTTGAGAGCAAACTAGTTCGGCCAGGTAAACTCTGAAATTACCAACAAAAAGCCCAACCCTCCAATGAGCCAAAACGAATCCCCTTTTTTCTATCTACTGATTCTGTAAACGAGAAGATACGACCATGACTTACTTCAAACTGAATCCTCCTGATTCACATTCTAATCTCCAGCAACCTCTAGCAGACTTACTAATAAAAACAGCTGATATTAAACAATATGTCATGGCGTTTATTATTCAACTGTTACTTATATTTGAGCACTACAACAAAATTAGCTACGGAGTTTTCCAAAGCGCCTTTCCATCCAGTGAATATATATTCCTTACTGCGTTTTACTGCCTGTTATTATTCGAATGAAATTAGCTGAAGGTCCTTCATGCCCTCTGTCAAAACAGCCTCTTGTTGTTGCTGCTGCGCATAATTATTCTGGGGTGGATAAGCCTGATTTCCGGCCATTCCCTGGCCTCCACTTGGATACTGATTTAGGTTTACCGGGAGAGAGGCTGGACCGTGAACTTGCTTGCTCATTTGCTGATGCCCAACATAGGGGAGCGAAGCCGGGCCTTGTTGAGGAATTTGCTGCGCGAACTGGTTGGGGTCTCGCAATGCAGGCTGGTCTTGAGCTCCTGCGTAGTTACCTGGACTTTGGCCTACGTTGGGAGGAGGCTGGTAACTTTGTTGCGGTCCTAGGTTCCCATACGAGGTCGGAACACCGGTGACGACTACATTGCCATCGTAAAACGGCTGCTGGTAACTCGATGCAACTGTGTGATGCTGATAGCCGCTAGCTGATTGTGCCGTTGGGTTATGCGAGGAGGTTGGAAACTGGGGCTGATTAACTTGCTGTTGCTGCGGATGGTGTTGTTGCTGAGCAGGAGCCGGCGCAAACTGCTGTTGCGGCTTCTGCATTGGATACGACTGCTCTTGTTGATGCTGTGGGGACTGCGAATAAGGCTGTTGTTGTTGATGCGCTGGAACTCCAGGAGCATAATGTTGTTGGTGTTGCTGGTAACCTGCCGATTGCGGGCTCTGTTGCGTCGCGAAGTTCTGCGTTCTAAAATTACAATGCGACATTGTCATACATCGTGACTCAAGAAAATGCGACGACTACAAACATCCTGCAACTTGCTCTCACCGGCCTAAGATACTGTAGGTTAGAAATAACGTAACGAGGCAGGAGTAATACAAATGTGAACTTAACACGATGACTTTCAGCTGGAAGGCGCCAAAGACAGACAAAAATACTACAGCTGACAGCAATCGAAGGCCAGGAATGGAAAAAGGCAAAGATGAATCAGACAACATTTGCTTCCAACATGCTTCGTTGTATATTTATATGATAGAAACAAATGTTGGCCTGTGCTTACGAAACGTCTCTACGGGAATGCTAAAACATTGTTAGTGGAAGTCAACCATTTACTCTCAAAGACCATTAGAAAAGTGGGCCTTTGCATATATGTTTATGCACAACGTTACAACGTACATCCAGATGGCGCGATTCTTAATGATAGTTGAAAAATAATACGCCATGCAACGTAATCATGGCCTAGATTGTGTATTGTATTGCTACCTTTGATCGGGACCCTGCATTCCCAGTTCAGATCCAATGGGCGCATCCAGTAAATCTGGCATCTGCGAGGGATACTGGGATGGTTGTTGTTTTGGTTGTTGCTGATGTTGCAGTTGTTGCGGCTGCTGCTGTAATTGTTGTGGTTGCTGTTGTAATTGTTGTGGTTGCTGTTGTAATTGTTGTGGTTGCTGTTGATGCTGCTGTAGTTGCGGTTGCTGCTGCTGTAGATGCTGAGGTTGGGGCTGCTGCTGGACGCCTTGCGGTACTCCACCCCTACCCGCGAGGGAGGGCTCCTGGGGAGGAGGCTGCTGGCGATATTGTTGGCTGTCTAACATTTGTGCGTTAACTGGGGGCTGCCCCAAACCAGCTTGGATGGTATGTCCCGGCTGACATGTGACTGGTGGGCCTGGGACGGAGGTCGCTTGTGGATATTGTCCCGCAAACTGCACTTGGCTTGTGGGTACTGGTTGCCCAGAGGAAGCTGGGACCTGTTGGTATCCGGGGGTATTTATGTAGGCATCCTGTCCCGCGACATACTGACCCTGCATTGGGAATTGCCTGCCTTGGTACGGGTTCTGCATCTGCACCTGCTTCTGCTGGTACTTAAGATGCTGCTGCACCTCTAGTTCCTGCTGCCGTTGTATCTGCAATTGGCGCTGGTACTCCAGGTATTCCTGCTTCTGTTGCCGCATCAGTTCCAACTTCTGCTCCATCTGCATTCGGCGCAGCATCTCCTGTTCCAGTTCCTGATGACGTAATTTCTCGCGGTGCTGGTTGCGCATGGCATTCAGTGACTCACGTGCCTCGCGAATCAGAGCCACTTTCTCCAGCATTGCTTGGTACTTAGCTGAAAAGGTCAGTAGGTCAAAAGTTAAAGGTCAAAAGGTCAGGAAAACCTAGCTGAAGGTACAAAACGAGTCAGTCTGTGACCAGCAGAAATGAAAGGCCAAATACATGATTTGGTTAACCGCTTAACGGCTGGACTAAAATCTGGCAATTAAGATACAACAATACAACAACTGAAAGATAAGATAACAGTGTTTGACATTTCCAATCTGGTGGATGATGCTAGAGTAACGTGGATGATAAGACATGTACTGTATTTATTATCAGTATGGTTATATTCTACTGCTATGATTTTATTGTAACTTAGTTTGGCTTGTAACAGCTTATATTGTCATGCTGTAACGCCATCTTAGCCGCCTCTTTCCCTAATGGGTGCGCCCACTGGAGAAAAACAGAAATCCTGGATCAAGTGAACAAAAATGGTCCACCGTAGAAGCATCAATAAGTAAATACCTTTGTTGTCTTCCTCGTCTTCAATGAGTTTCATCAGCTGAGGATGCATTGCACTTAGCGATTGGAACAAAGACTGTAATGAGAAACCAGCGAATTAATATCCTTGTTTGGCCTTCATAAATCATTCATTTTTAGGCTGGTGCGATGTATATCTAATTCATAGGCCGTGATAATCTCTTTCAGAGAAAATAACACAACAGCAATGAGAAATTCGTATACAACAGCACAGGAAAGAGGTTAAAAGCTCCAGTGGTCAGCGTGGTAAGGAAGTCAAAGGTTTTTCGACATTAATAGCAATAGTGATAACCATTAATGAATTCCTTTCATGCGACAAAGCCAGAGATACTAGATAAATGTCTTCAAAACGTTTCCTTAGCATCTCCAAAAAAATTACGAGCTATGAAACTTAACGCATCAATAACTTGGCGATCGAAGATGCAAAGGTTTGAAAAATTCTTAATCGGCAGAAAGCTTATTAAAGAGAGAAATCTCCAGCTTTTCTGCGAACGTCGAATAGCTTCAATACTTCAAGCAAAAATCTCATTTAACGTTTGAAATTCCCAGCATTGTGCAAACAAAGATTTAGAACAAGGGATTGCTTACCTGAACGGTAGAATCCATGGCAATGTGCTTTCCTTTTGCTGAGACATTCTGCATTCGCGTCACGAACATCTCAATGCTTTGTGACATTGTCTGCACGAATGCATCAGGATCTTCTGAGCCCTCGTCCTACAAAAGCAACGAAAGGCGTTCTTCTATAAGTACTGCATAGAAAGGCATCTTTATTACGTACTTACAGTTCAATTTCCTTCTTCTTTTCAGTTAATTTTAGTCGACGAGTATACGTGAGGTGATAGCACTTTAACAGTAAACATTTCGAAATCTGAAGCTAAAATTTGATTGACATAACAGATGATACAGAAGCATTACACGAGCATTTAACGATCTTACAAGGAACGATAGACATTAATATCATTAATGAACTATATTACAAAGCAACATCAACAAAGTACAGCTTACGTCATAGACTGGATCCTCTTTGTAGCTGACCTGCCTCGGAGCATTCTCTGACTCATCGACATCGGGAGCGGAAGGTTTTGCTGTTCCCTCATCCTTCACCTTTTCCCAATATTGGCGGTTAAGGTATCGTGATAACTGTAAAGATATCAAGGCCTTTTTAGCAAAAGAGTACTTAGCAAAGTCTGTCACCAAAAGAGTAGGAAAACATCGAAATGAATCGAATATTCCAGGTACCATATCCAGTGATTTATGGGCTTGCAAAATATTTTAAAATACCAGCAACGGAATATTACCCGATCAAAACTCCGGTCAAGCTTTTGCAGAGTACCCGAATATTTAACTTTTTTCTGTCCCACCATTTGGTTTTGTGATGACGATCAAACTTGTAAATAGCTGTGTTCAAACTAGCAAACAAATAACTGAAAACGAGCCAAAATATTTTCTGATCCTGTCTGTCTTATTCCGCATGGCTCCAATAAACATAGGTTGAAATCGTGTAAAATGCATCAGAAGACAACACGATGTCTGTTAAAGTTCGCAGACGCAATATGAATCAAGCTAGCTGAGCTTCAAATGATGTAGTATATATCCGTATTCTGTGAAACGAAGCGAGTTTGGTTCCCTTGACATATACGCGCATCATCAAACTCTAGGCAAGTTAACTCGCCACAAACCACATCCTATGACATGGTGGATAAACACCAGAGATTGTGGCTTGAAATATCACCGATGGTAAATAATAGATGAACGACGTGATGAATAAGTAAGGAAGAGTAGCAATTAAAAGCAGAAATGATCTAAACGGGAACAAAGATTAAACTTAAGGTCATGAAAAGAAGTTTGCCTCTCTATCTTGAAAAACAATGAGCTTTCAACTAAGAAAACAGTAACGAGTACACATGAAAACAACTTTTTAAGATGAACTATTTATTGATGATGATGATGATGATGACCATGACGATAGCAACGCCAATGATGATGCTTTTTTTCAATGTAGTAAAATTCGGAAAGTTTTCCAGGTATCACAACAGCTCTGTCGTTGCTACACAAGAATCCTTAAAATTCCAAAAGGTCAAAGGTCATGCAACCTGAATGTCATAGGGTCAAAGGTTATGCAACTTAGTATCAAAAAACAAAGTAACAAGGCAGCAGCCTCACCTCAGATTCTCTTGACACCTTTTGCGAATCAGCAATCTAGATTTAAATTAAAGACATAACATAGTACAGTCACAAGATTTATTCAGCCAAAAGCATTTCGTTTAACAAGTAGTATCCACTTCTATTTACGGCTTTTAGCATCTTCTTCCAACTTTGCATGGCTCGTGAATAGAAATGTACCACGCTGCGATTGACGAAAAAACAGTCACCCAATAGAACAGGCGCAGTTAACTTTCATGAAGCAGTCTCAAAACCAGTGATATGCAAATGCTGATAAGCAAAAAGAAACCCTTGTCTAAGCAGAGGCATAATTCGTGTTACGAGGAGAGAAAATTAGTTCAAAATAGCCATTGCGAATGGCAACTGAAAAAAATGAAGCTGTGGGGAAGCACTTTAACGGATGATCTTGCAAATACTTATAATACGGTGGACTAGTAATATTCCTTAAAAAGGTCACTTTTCGAAAATACTTTTACCAAGAATTATAGCCCAAACATTAATGATAAATTCAAAATGAGTAAACAGATGATTACACCTCTCAAGCCACAAACTTGGACCTCTTAAATACACCACAAAAGTGGATCTCTTGAAGAAGTGTATTTGGATCAAAAGTCGTTCGGAGAAATGGGAAACAGACGGATGCTAATGTCCAAAAGTTCTGATCAAGGAACACGGGTATCAAACCAATTGTTCAGGTATATGCATACCATTGCTTTAGTTACGATTAGGCCATTCACTGTTCGGCATTCGAGTTGATTAATAATTAAAGAAACACTAGACGTGATGTGGCTAAACACTGCTAAGAAGAAACCCGTTAACAATCCATTAATGCTTCCGAACGAATTTTGCTTCCATTCTCATTGCTCTTTTAGAAAGAACAGCTTCACCGTCTAAGTCTTTCTTATCTTCAACCATTTTTGCCCACTATCGATAACATAGATTTGAGATTGCTTCCAACTCTCAAAAGATGGTGAATGCGCGCGCATTCTGCTGTTCGATTTCAATGCAAGCCCAAAGATGGCAAACAATTTTGTGGCCAAACAGGATAGTTCTGAATAGTTATGCAACGTCCTCATGTAAATACAATACTAGTAAAAGCAGAACAGGGATGCAGTTGACGCTGCTTGCTAATCTGCCCTTGCGAAGGCTAATGATTTCGAGACGGGAGAGGTTATGAATCGAAAGCAATGTCAATGAGAGCTATCTTAATAAGGATGCATAAGCATAGGCGTCAAATCTTGATTGGCTGCGAAAGGAATCGCCGCAGCGGGAGTCCCCATCGAATCAAGCCAATCAAATTGCCATATAGATTTGATCTTCAAATCATAGATTTCACTTACCACATCGGAGTAAAGGCTTGACTTGGGTTTGGAGTAGAGAGAGCTTGACGATTCGGAGCTGCGTGGCTGCGAGTCGTTGGAGCTGCTGCCCACCCAGTCCTTCTTTGGTTGCTACGGGAAATCAAATACTTCATGAGGCAAAATACGAAGTATGAGGCTGTCTGCTGAGGAAGTATGAGGCAAAATACGACCATAAATGGGACTGCAAAGGGCTGAATCAGAAGTACCACAGACTTGTACTTGGCTAAAAATCATTTTAGTTTTCCTTTACTCCTAAGCACCGTGATACCTGAATAAAAGCGAATAAAATGTTTTTCTATGACAGTTATTACTCTCGTCAAAGACTTTTGAGATTTGCTAATTTCAACAGTTACATTAACCCGTGATTCACAATTCAAGAAAAAGAATCTCTGGCCCAGCTAACGAGCCATTGGAGTGTTAGCTACCTATGGGCCAAGGCAAAGACTGAAAACAGGGCACAATACGAACAAGAGCGCTAGTTGCTTGATTTCTTCTTTAACTCAGACATTAAGTCCTTGCTTGATATGAGGAGACACCTGTTATCTTGAATGCAAGACATTTTTGTATGAAGATAAACCCTCACCTTGCTTTCCACTTCGGCAGCACTCAGAGACAAGGCCATTGCCAGCTGTAGTTCCTCTTCTTCTTGGGCCTTCAGCTCAGCCTCGGAAGGCTGTGCCTTTGTCTTGAATGAAGAAGAGGTACCGTCATGTCTAACTCTAACATTTACAAATTCTTCGTCAATAGGTGTCGTGAGGTTTATCTTAAGATATCTTGAAACAACAAGAAAGCACTTTGGTATAAACATAAGTTTACAAAGGTCAGTTTAGAAAAAAGGTTCTTCTGAAACTAACACTGATTTATTCAGCTTCAAGAGATTTCTGTTAACATAAGAAGCATAATGAAGGACTGCATCAAAACCATAGGCAAACAGGGTACTCCTTCAAAAACCATGGTCCCCTTTTTAGTTTCATTAAGCGAGGCACTTAAAATATTATGAATTATTATATTAATGGCATAGCATTATTATATTGCATATAATGGTAGTAATCATTGTAGTCTGTCTGATGAGTGAGCAAGCACAAAGCTTGGAGTAACAGAGAACATGTCTCATTTTAAGCATATCTTCTATTATAAATATATTACATTATATACTATTATTATTATTATAGTTATCACTAACAATGAATAATTATCACTACTGTAGCCATAACTGTACGGCAAAGGTCTCTCTAGAGGTTTGAAGTAATTACATTGCTAATTGTAAAATTTTAATAATTAACATACACAAGTATTACTTCTATCAAAATAGGTATAGGGTGAATACTCCTGGAGGTAAAAATACCAATCTATACCTTGCGTTCTGCTAGACTGATGAGAACTT
>PEDN01001433.1:0-19963 GCA_003864495.1 Nemopilema nomurai
TGATGGTCATCTCAAAGTCATTTCTTATAACAGAGGAATCAGTAAGAATAAACCCAAATTATTTTAATTGATAATAAGGAGTTGCCCTGGGCAGATAAGGCATTTTTGGTCTATATGCCCACTCAAAGCATTCAATTATACCATTTGAGTCACTGAAAGAATCTGTTAACAATCAAAGGATGATTTTCAATATAAAATAAGAAAGCCATGAAAAGGGATCTTTGAGAAAAGATTTACATTGGTAATTACATCTTGGGTTAAAGAAATGGAAAAATTAAGGATGTAAATTTAAATACGGCAGAAAACAGGAGCAATTATATTATGCAAATATTGACAAGTTTGATTGAAAAGGTTGGTCAGAAAGGAAAATTATTTTTTGCCCATCAAAGATTTGGGATTTGGTTTGATACAAATATTCATTTTTTCCCATGCTGGATCATTTTAGAGTGAACGGTGAGGATATTTTACTTTTTTGCTCTTAGTAAAATGGAAAGACTTTAGAAGCCAAGTAAATCTGTTTCTTTAACATGTGTGCTCTAAATACCAGATGTATTAACAAGACAGTATTTAAATTCTCTTATTGATTGTTTTCACTTTCTCTTATCTTGGCCTAAAAGCGTAGAGTAAAAGTCTGACTATCTGTAGTTAGTCCTTAATCAGCATAAATCTTGTTTTGCAAATGTATTTAGACAACAGTTTGCTTTTTGTGGTTTCACTGTGTATTGTATTATTTACTAATGTTAATTCATTTGTCTATTTAGAATTAAAAAAGAGAAGAAAGCAAAAACTCCCACGTCCGATAGGAAGCCAAAAGTCAAAGTAGAAAAAGGTTCCTCTGCTAAGAAACGCAAACAACATGATGATGATTCTGATGATGACTTCAAATCCAAGGTTAGTATGAAGTTCCTTTAGATAACAGTAGAATGAGTATACTTGTCATTTACTGTATGTATGTGATGAAGTGTGTTATATGCATGGTTGTTCACATGAAATATATTTGAAAACTGCTTTATAGTAATATGGTAGTAGTAATTATATATATAATTGTATTTTTCATATTTTAATAGGTTAATATGGATGGTAGTTCATATGAAATATACTTGAAAACTGCTTTATAGTAATATGGTAGTAGTAATTATATATAATTGTATTTTTCATATTCTAGTAGGTTAATTTCCTAAGTAGGTAATTTTTTGTTGTTATTGGAAGACCTTTACTTATTTTAGGAATGGCAAGGAGGTGAAGTTTTAAACAGTTATGCCTATCTCTTGTAAACACCATATAATTAATGTCTTTAAGTTTGAACAAAGGAGAAATATATATGTAATTTTGAAATTTCTCTTTTGGTAGACAGATGCTGCAATAAGTTTTGAAGTTTTAAAGTTCTTCACTATTACGCTTCATGTTTTGTTATGATTTTTGACAGGGAAAAGTAAAGAAAGAGGTTGTTTCAAAGGACAAAAAGTCGAAAGCAAGGGTGAAAGATGAAGTGAAACCATCTCTGGTAAAACTTACTTTTTGTAATGCCTTGAAAATAGTGACTTCATGCCTTTTCATAGACATCACATGCAGGTTGCAATTTGTTTCATAATCTTTAGAGGCTGTCTTCTCATGTGACTTAGGCTGTCTTCTCATGTGACTTAGGTCTCATTTGGATTGGTATTGTTATTCTTTATTTGTTTGCTACATTTCGCTGCCAACAGTTCGGAAATGTTCTTATTAGGGCTCTGTGAAGAGAGTAGCTTTCAAATTCTATCATAAAACAGTGTGGGAATAGTTGCTTTACTGTAAAATAACATTAGTTGTCAATGTTTATTTTGTCAAAGTATAGGTGGAGAATGAATTGAACAAAGATTTACAGGGGTGAAAGTAGACTTGCAGTGCGGTCTTATCTGCATTTAGGTATTGCTATGCAATGAAGTCGCTGTTGAATCTATGATTGCCATGCTTATGTTTAGAAAGGGAAGAAGAAACCAAAGGAGGAAGAAGAGGTATGGAAATGGTGGGAAGAAGAGCCGCACCCAGAGGGAATCAAATGGATCACGTTGGAGCATAACGTACGTGACACTTCAAAGACATTATTAATGTATTAGATGTTTTGTTGCCTTGTCTAGGCTTGTGATTTGTAGAACGGGACTGCTCAAATTTGTTACGTCTAGTTTTACGCTTGATGCCAAACCGCTTTAAGGAGCTACACAACTATATAGTTTATTGTGTGGATATCCCAGAGTTTTGTTACTCTATGTTTGGTGATTGTTGCCATAAGTAAGAATGTTTTGGAAAATTTGCTTATTGTAATATATATTTATCAGAAAAATGTTTGCTCTTAATTGCGTCAGACGGTAATAATGGTGTGAGTTGTATTCGAAAATATCTATTTCAGGGTCCATATTTTCCACCGGCTTACGAACGACTCCCAAGTAATGTCAAGTTCTATTATGATGGTATGTACACGTGCAGCCGAAATGCTTCTCTCGTATGTCATTTGCTATTGATTTTTTAGGTGCCACTTTGATAACTTAGTGTTGTTGATGTTGTCATTCTTAGTCTCCTGTTCTTAGTTTTCTTTCCCTGTGGATGTATATTAGTGTTTGCTTAACGAAAGCAAGTTTAGAACGTAAGATTTATTGTTTTGAAATGTTTGAATGGGCATTCTGTGAGTTGGATGGTGTGAGGTTTCCAAGAAGACGCACAAGTTTCATTTGAAAACATTTTTTTGTTAACACAATGGTGAATAATAATCATCAGTGTAAACATATTGGCCTACAAAGGTGATTTGTTTCCGCTAAACCGTCGCTTAAAATACTCATTGATACATCAGCACTGCCAATAACAATGTATCGTGTGATTCAGGAAGACAAGTTGTCTTGAGCGAAGAGGCGGAAGAAGTAGCTGGGTTTTACGCGAGGATGATTGAGCACGAATACACCAGCAAAGACATCTTCAACAGCAATTTCATGGAGGACTGGAGGAAGGTTATGGCCGACGATGAAAGGAAGCTCATCAAGGATTTGAAAAATGCAACTTTCGAGAAATGTTTGAATATTTCCAGCAGGTATGGATGGATTCATCATACTTCTGTCGATCTGTCGAAGCCTAGCCAAAATAATTCACTGAACAGTTCTGAAGTCAGCAGTTTTCGATTGACTGTAGTTAATGATAGGATTTTGCTCATGTGGCTTTAGAAAATTGTCCACGTTATTAAAACAACAGATCAGATTTAGCATTTATGCATTTCAGAGTTTTCACGAATGCAATTTCAAGGAAGGTCATTCGTTTCACGTCCTGTGTAAGGCAGTGGGTTTGTTTATGTGGTTGCCAAGGATGGCGAAAGAGACTGGCAAATTTTACCTTCCTTCTTTTTACTGTAACAATTAAATAGCTTGATTAGAGCTGCTCTTGTTCATAATGTAGAAATCAGAGGAACGAAAGGCGATGTCGAAAGCGGAAAAACTTGAGTTGAAAGAAGAAAACCAGAAGATAGCCGACAAGTTCGGGATTTGTACAATGGACGGCCACAAGCAGAAAGTAGGCAACTTTAGGATTGAGCCTCCTGGTTTGTTCAGGGGCAGAGGGGATCACCCCAAGCAAGGGAAGCTTAAGAAGAGGGTGCCCGCGGAGGACATCATAATAAACATCGGAAAGTGAGGAATACTTAGTTTTCATCACTCTGAGCTACATTGTTGTTTTGTTGTTGTTGCTGCTGCAATTGTTGTTGTTGCTGCGATTGTTGTTGTTTGCTATTGTTTCTATTCTTGTCGTTACATCGTGCCTTAACCCCAATTTGCAGAAAAGAGAGTCACACTGTTGCTAGTTGTACAAAGATCAAGTGTTCTAGTTTTGAGACTTCGGAATGATATAGTATGTTTGCTTTGTGATAACTTGAATTTTATAGTCGCATTATATACTGACCTTTGGCTATTTATTTGCTTATTCATTCGTGAATTCTTATAAAGGTATTCCCTTTAGGGATGCTGTCGTCCCCAGTCCGCCAGTAGGACACAAATGGAAGGCAGTCCAGCATGACAATAAGGTAGGAATATCTGCTATGATTTTCATCAAAGAGAGTTCTGCACCCTTTGTCTGCAATTATTAATCTAGTTTTTGTAAATGATCAATTCTGATTTTGGAAGAAATATTTGGAATCCATGAATCAGTATGGAACCCATGACTGTAGTTTCATTACTCGTTACTGGTTATATCGTGAATTTCACGCGTAGAAGGCATACCCAGGCGTGCTTAGTGTGAAAGGCAAACTTTGATGTAGAGGGTATTTTACAAGAGCTTTTTATCTTGCTGAGTGCGTATGCAGCTGTGTATTAGAAGAAACGTGCTTCTAGATTGAAACGTGCTTCCGTGTTTCCCGTTTGTACACTTTCAATTTTGCCTAGCTTTTGGTCTTCTGTGAAAATAAAATAGAAAAAATGCTACTCAGGCTGGCTTAACCCTCGAATATCTTCATCTTGTTCTGGTTTTTCTACTGAGGATGTATATCTTTAAACGAAGTTGCGCTCTTGTTGATCATAGATTATCTTGCTTTGTCGATTTTGATGTGGGTTCCTCTCACGTCTAGGTGACTTGGCTTGCCTGTTGGGTGGAGAACATTGCTGGGAACTACAAGTACGTGATGCTGAACTCCGCTACCAAACTAAAGGTATTCACGACAATTGTTTACGCTAAACGTCTCAAAACCAACTTTGCGATTAAATTCGTGCCTTTCACTAGTCCAGCGATGCCGTTTGATAGAGATTTTGCAAATTATTGCTTTTGTAGGGCGAGAAAGATTGGCAAAAATATGAGACAGCACGACAACTTAAGGTGAGGCATCTGGTATTAATACCTGTGATTTGGTCATGTATTGATTTGTTGCCGTGTACATGATTTGTTTGCCGTGAAACTTATGCACATCAGTTTCTTTTCATGTGTACATTTACGTTTTGTCATGTGTGCACTTTCATTTCGTCACGTGTGCACGTAGGTTAGGGCCACGTGGACATAAATCAATGTTATATGTGCACATTAACTTGTTATGTGTGCTTAATGTGTATCAGTTCTCGGTACGTGTGTAGAGATATTCTTTTCATCAGGATATAATAAGTATATTTATTATATTTTGGTGTATATGTCACTTCCCTAAGAACATGTGACGTTGAAATTAGCAATTATAGTACCCTAAGTTTTGTTTCTTCCTTGAAAAGATAGAACCTTTCAATTATTCAATGTATCCGTTTCTTAAAATTCAAGAGGTTGCATCACATAAAGCATGTATCCAGCCGTCTGTTAGTTGCAAAGAAGTTGAATGTGGTTTGTGTTGAATGTAGGTCTTACAGTGATTCATTCGGGGTCTTTTCTGTTTTTATTCGTTTGAGCTTTTTTTGAAGATTTTAATTCCTTTCACTGTTCATTCCCTCCAAAGGGTTGCGTTGAAAAAATTCGCGCTAATTACCAAGAGGACTGGAAGTCGAAGGAAATGCGAATCAGACAGCGAGGCGTGGCGCTGTATTTTATTGACAAGCTCGCGTTGAGGGCTGGGCACGAGAAAGAGGAAGGAGAGTCGGCAGACACTGTTGGTTGCTGCTCATTGCGAGTGGAGCACATCAGTGAGTAAAACCGTTTTGGTCCCTGAATGAATGAATTTCAAAGTATTGCCACCCTTAATTAGCTTGGGTATTTCTTAGTGTTTGCGATATCTACTGCCTTTCTCATCAATTTTCTAATTTCCTCTGCGACTAGACAAGTTTTATGGTAAGCTCAAGGATCGTCTTGCGTTTTTTAGAAAGTAAAGGGTAGGAGGGGCGTTCAGCATCTTATCTTCCCGCAACAGGAAAGATTATTGTTTTGTCTTCTTAATCGATTTGTCTATGGCCGTGGTTGCATCAATGATGAGAACCGATTTTGGTCCTGAAGTTGAATTGCTCAATTGGTTAGTTAGGCAGTCATTTTTGCAGCCATGATAGCATGGAAGTCTTTTCTGGATTCAACCATCCTCTTTAGGAATATCTCCTTATCAGCGAATTTCTGATTGCCTTCACCTTTCCGGAGCCAAAAGGATTTCCAGCTTTTCATTTGTCTGCCACTCTGTCAGTTTTATGAGAGCTCTAGTCAAGGCATATGACGACAAGGCCTTTCACTCGTATAGTTTTTCAAGCAATGCACTTTTAGAATGTTATCTAAGGGCGTTGTCTAATTTTCAGCGCTGCACAAGGAACTGGATGATCAGGAGAATGTCGTCGAGTTCGACTTTTTGGGTAAAGATTCGATTCGTTATCAAAACAAGGTCCCGGTTGAGAAAAGGGTAGGTTAATCTGCTGGCGACATTTAATCGTTAAAAAGGGATTGATTCAATCATGTGGTAATATATTTACTTATATCAGGTTATTTTCATATTTAGAAATTCCAGTACCCAGTGGGATGTTCACTTGTCAACCAGTGGTTTCTTCATTCTCTTATGGTCTGTTTTGTAATTTTAGGCGTTCAAGAACCTCGCTTTGTTCATGGAAGGCAAGTCTGGCGATGACGAGTTGTTTGACCGATTGACGGTACGTTTTTGTACTTTTCCTCATTTGAACTAAGCTGTGTCTTCAACACAATAATCAACTGATAATATCACGAAAAGGGCCTTTGACTGCTTTGACTGCTTTTGCCACCTTTTTCGTGCGAATCGCGATTGATAACAAATTAACTCGGGACCCCAATGCTAATAGAAATGGCAGATATTTTGATAAGAATGTTTTTGAATACTTTACATTTAATATTGATTATTTTTCATCTACCAAATTCTCCTAGTAGTTTATTTGTGGTATGTTCTTCCTATAACACTTACATCATACATAACCTTTGAAATTAATTTCTAGCTATAAAAATGCCTATATCACTTTTATGTGCGCAAATCAGATTGCTTTAATGGTGGATTGGTGGATATATAGGGCAAATCAGGATATATTTTGAGTGGTACTTAATTTTTGTAGACAACAAGTTTGAACAAGCATCTCGGAGAGCTGATGGATGGCCTTACTGCCAAAGTTTTCCGTACATTCAACGCATCGAAAACACTACAAGACCAGCTTGGGGACTTGACTGTTGAAGAAGAGAGCGTGACAGGGAAGCTTTTGGCATACAACAGGGCAAACAGAGCCGTTGCTATCCTTTGCAACCATCAGGTGGGTGTGCTCATCTGCGCTTTCATTAAACATGATGTGGATTTTGTGTGGCCAAGGCAATTCCCTGTGAGCGATTATCAAGTGCCAAAAAGTTTTTTTTTGTAAAGATTGCAAAAAGTGATCAACATTTGCAAAAATATTGCCGTGAAGTCTAAACATCGGTTTCATTGTGTAGATTGAGAAATAGCATGTCGAATTTAGAAATTTCAAATTTCATGATAATGAATCAAGTCTGCTTCCTAGAGCACTTCCGCCTCGTTGATCTGACCAGCGCAATTCAAGGCAGCAAGAGTTTGTCGTTGTCTTGAGTTTATCAACTTTAACATGCCATTTTCTTATTTTTAGCGTGCCCCACCCAAAACTTTCGACAAACAGATGGAGAATCTCATGAATAAGGTTTTTGAAATTTGTCATTTTTAGGCCATTCGTGAATTGAAGCTATTGCTGTTATGGTGCGAATTGCAGTTGTTTCAAGTCAGAATTTAAGTTTTTTCTGTAAGATGATTGGAATGGAAAGTAGAGGATCAACAAACACAATTTGCATACACACATCGACATTCGTATGATTCACATTAATCATGCATGTGCTGTAAATGTATAACCTTCGCAGATTAAAGACAAGAAGGCGGCAATAAAGGAAGTCAGAAAAGAATTCAAGGAGCTTAAAAGCAGCAAGGGTTCTCGGGATGAGAAGTGAGTTCTTTGTTGTGCGTCTGTTTCGCGGTGTCTGTTTTCTCCTTGTCTTTTTCGCTTCACCTTACTTTTTCTCTTAATTTGTGTGGAATAGCTCTTACTTTTGTCTGCTACAGACGCATTTTGCGTCAATTAAACAGTGTTTAGTCAGTTTTGCAGCTGTGTTAAAATCATTGTACCTTGTTGTGCCTTTGTTTGTTGTGCAATTTTCTTTGTTGAATCAGTGAAAGAGCAGTCATAATCAATCGACTGTGGAGACGTCGCTTTCCATCATCAAAAGCCGTTTTCTTGCACTAATCATGACAATTAATCATTGGCCAGAGAACAAAAAATACTTGAAATATGGTGTGGTGACATGATTTTTAACCCACTAACTGCTAAATGCTCCGCGAAAACAGAGATCTAGCTTGCCAAGTTGAAATTTAGACGACCTCGGTGTAGACAAAAATTGCATGCGATCTATAGTATTAATGTATTTGTAGAATTTGCATTGCATTGTTTATTCGCGTGACGTCATATTCCCGGCATGTTCCATTTTTAGGAACCTTGAAAAGAAAGACAATCAAATGAAACGACTGAAAGAGCAGCTGTTTAAGCTGGAAGTAAGCATGACAGACAAGGTGCGTGCCCGTGTGACAGACAACTGCAACTCATAATCATTCCTTGTTTTCAGTAGTTAATGATCACATTGTCAAATCAAAATCACTAAGACTAATGACGATGGCTGCTGGCTCTAGAAATAAATAGATATGATAAATTATTTGTTGTATAAACTTTTTTTTCATCAACCAAAGAGCTATTTGCGTTACAGCACAGGAAATAGACAGTTTGTTTGCTATTTTGAGCATTTGTACATTTTTGCTTCCGGCCAAGGAATTCGGTTCCAAAGCCATACCAAATCGTTCTTCTGAGTAAGCGAGCAGTTTGTCTATGCTAAATGTTTTCTAATATTTTGGATTTTAGGAAGAAAATAAAGAGATTGCCCTTGGCACCTCAAAGCTGAACTATTTGGACCCTAGGATTTCGGTCGCATGGTAGGCACAAGCTTTGCGCAATTTTTATGGCATCCTTCATTCTGATTCTATCATTTTTATTTGTAGTACAGTAGTAGCAGTTGTAGCGTCATCCTTTGGTCAACAACATAGCGAGCGTATTTTTCTATCCTACGAGCCCCAAATGCTCTATAATATATATCATTACTCAAAACTGCTTTATGTCAATTGACTGGAGTTTTCTGGAAATTAGATTCAATTCTAGGCAAGGTATTGCTGGATATTGGTTGCTTAGAATGGACAATTAAATTGAGGCATTTTCATTGTTTTAGGTGTAAGAAGAATGATGTGCCAATAGAGAAGATCTACAATAAAACACAGAGGCAAAAGTTCCAATGGGCTATTGACATGACAGAAGAAGATTTCGTTTTCTAGAGATGTCATCGGTTTAAAACCGGCGATTTTATAAACATTATGACTTAATCTAAGGTAGGTGTTTTAAAGTGACTTTTATTTAGCGACGTCTAGATTTTTACTCTTTCAAGGACAATGCATGTAGGAGGAGATAGGTTCATTTTCATGGTAATGCCCCCTTCTTGACTTTAGATAGTTGCTAGGGAATGGCCTATTGGAGAAACAGCGTAATGGCCTTCAAGGTAGACAGATTCGTCGTGTAAATTTTAGTGGCACCGGTTTGTGTCTCGTATTTTTAATAAAAGGGTTAGATAAATTACAAGATCTTTTTACTAAAAACTGATGTGGATAGATAGGAATGCACACTGCAAAACTAATATGGAGGAATACATACATGGTGGCAATTTTTATTGTGTTGATAATGGCACGGTATTGGTTGTTTGATATCACGTGCGTAAATCGGAAGTGGTGCAGAGAACTGGAAGAGACAAGAACAGCCGTCCCCATTGATTTCTGAAGCTCCTTTTCAACTGGTCAATTTTAAATTCCCAAATGAGGGAGCAAGTGATTGCTTCTCATTGTCAACTTGAGGCGGTGGTATTAAGGTCTGCGTTGTGGGACCAGTGCCCAGTGATTTTGGTATTCCCAGCTGGTAAACAGCGAAATAGGTTTGATAATTTAGTTTCCTGTTGAAGATTATGGAGTCTTGCTTCATGTTCCGAATTGCTTTATACGAGAAGAGTCGGATTTTTGAAAAGGAGCTGATTAATTTTTGACGTAGAGTATTTTTGTTGTCATCCGTGTATAAACGCCGTTTTAGTGTTTTTATCTCAATGAGAGGCGATTAATGATTTAACTTTAGAAGTTTTAATTTATCAGAACATTTGTCATCTAATGGGAGTAAATTACCAGTGGCTCCATTGTTTTGCAGTACCCCTATTTTAATAATATAAACAACATTATTAAAGCATCATCAAGCGCCAACGGTATTGAAGTACCAGACGGCCTTTCAATTCGTTTGCAAATCGACCATGCGGCGGCAAGGGTTTGAATGCCAGCCGCTGCACTTGCTTTTTGCACGTCCTTCAGAAAAAGTTTCCGGTAACTATTTTTATCAGCGTAGGTAGGAATAACTTCTTTAGCGAAATAGTTTTTGACGTTGTTTAAAAAGCTATGTTTCTCTTATTTTTGAATGACGTTATAAAGCATCAGGTATTTTGAAACGGAGATATTCCGTCGCGGGATTATATTGTTACTACGCCAAACCTAACGTGCGGGTCTCGCAAGTTTCCGGGAATAGCCACGTGGGTACATTCCGTTGATAAACGTAAATTGGTTTTCTTGTTAATTTTAATGGAACCACTGTTAATTCGTCACTTCTCTGCGAAGAACTGTATTCTTGTAGGTCATTTTTTATATTTAATAATTTCAGTCTGCATTAATTCAAACAGTAAAAGTGTCTCGTGTTAACAAATTTCTGCGCTTGTGACTGCCTCGTTCTTAAGACAGCCCTGCTCTTAAGACAGCCTCGCTCATGTAATAATGCGGCAAGTGCTCGTGATTTGACGTATTCGGGAACAGTTTTTCAATTGTTGATGTTTGTATTCACTTCATGAAGCTCTGATGTCACTTGAAGCTGATCTGACAAAGAATACACCTTTTTGAAAAACCGTTGAGAAACCGGTTCTTAATCTTTTTGTTTGTTCATGCAGCATTTTCTCAAAGTTTTTCAACACATTCAAGTCTGATGAATAGAAATGTTAATGGAACTGTAAAGCTGCAGAGATTTCAGGATTGGTCTTTTCTTTGGAATGGAGAGAGATTTGACTTTTTGTCAAAATTGAAAAGTGTTTAACTTGGGATATAGGGAAATTTCCCCCCGATTTTTTAATAGGGGTTATTTGCATCCTTAAAAAGACTAGATCTCTTGCCATTAAGTTTTCATTCTCTAAATTCAAAGACAGATTCGCTATTTGCTCCCATTTCGCCGTCATTTTAACTTCAAAGGGTTTCGCCAAAAGCGGTATTTCGACAGAGGAACTTCCATTCTTGCTTAAACACTCATTAGACGGTCAAGGCCAAGGTTTAAAGACGGTCAAGGTCTGCAATGATGCTTCTCGCCGGTTCCCTGAGTCTGGTAAAAGCCCCGGTAAAAGCTACACTCACGTTTAGCTTATTGTGTTGTCAACTGCGGACACTACGCTCCGGAGTAACAACCTGCCGATGTGCGAAAACGGGACCTGCCCAATTGTTTCCGACCATGTGTCCAGCTTCAGCGCATTCAACCTAATGGGAGGAAATACTTCGTTTTGTGTTTTACGTCGCTTTGACAACATTTCGAGATCATTAAACTTCACGCGTTCGTCGATGCAACTTGCAGTCAATGAAACCGAAAAGCCGTGCGAGTTCTATGTCGTGGTCTTTTCGCTGGCCGTTCGACCTGCTTAGAGACGTGCGCGTGATACACTCTTCTGGTAGGCCGGCTCTGGAGGGCAACCTATTGCCAAGACAATGCGTCTACATTTGAAGAAGATAGTTTTCTTGTCGTTCACCATTGCATTTCTTTACACTGTCGCTGCCTTGATTCGTGTTTTAGTTGACGTTGAGTATGGAATGGCTGCTCATTTAAGTTCGAGCACGGCTGAGCATGCTGTCGTTCGCCGAACCACGCCAAAGAAGAAACCGGCTTGTAGGATTCCGCAGCTGGATCCGTTTGATCCTGAAGCGAAGAAGCATATCAAGGATATAGGCAAACTCGAATGCCCGAAGAAATACTTTTCTCGTCTAGAGGAGCATATGCTTGTTATTCAAGTCGATAATGTTATCGGTGCGTATTATGAATACATTACTAGGCCGGAGAACGATGATGATCACGTGAAATATACCAACCGAGTCAAAATTACCACGGAAGTGAGAGTTTCGCCACACAAAGGGGCGGTCGGGTGCCTGTTTGACGGGGATCATGGAGCCATCTACGCCGATACCAAATCCAAGGAGATTGTGTACCGGAGCGCAAAAGAGTTTTCAGTTTGCAACCCGGATGCTTTCTGGTACTTGAATCCCCTCGGAGCAATTGAAACCCTCTTGGATAAGTATTGTTTGGCTGTTAACGATTCATGTGCAAGCCACGTGACCTGCCCGCTCATCATATCCCCTTGCAAAGGGAAAGGGAACAGGTTCGAGTTCCAAAACGACGGCTCAATCATGCACTTGGCAACGTCTAAGTTCATACGTATTCAAAACCAAGACAGTGGTAGAGGTCATAGTTTGAATTTGGTCGAGAGAGAGGCTGCTGGGAAATGGCTGATTATTGAGAGTTCTATTCAGAATGTTCACGTTCGCCACAAAGTCACGGGTGATTTTATTCGAGTGGCGATTATTAAAGACAGGAAAATGTACGTGGAGTACCATGCTACGATAGTGGAGAAGGAAGATGTAAAGAAGAGAGCGAAGATCCCGAAGATTTCTCCAAATATGCCCTACAATGTTGCTTTTCTAATGATCGACTCACAGTCGGCGTCGAACGTGAAACGGGCGATGCCCAAGTCGTATGAATACCTCAAAAGCGATGGAAGTAGTTTCATATTTGAGGGCCATACCATAGTCGGAGACGGGACGACCGCGCAATTGAGTTCCATTTTTGCCGGGGGATTTGAGTGGGACTTCCCGGAGAGTCGCAGGGGCTTTGCAAACGCAAGGTCCATAGACGATTGGCCGTTTTTGTTCAAAGAATTCGCAGACCGAGGATATGTCACAATGTATGATGAAGATGAGCCAATCTATGGCACTTTCAACTATCGTCTGCTTGGTTTCAAAAAGCCACCGACAGATCACTACACGAGGCCATTTTGGCTTGTGTCCGAAGCCGAGCGGCTTGTGGCGGAATTTGTCACGGCAATAACCCGATCTACGCCAGGAGTTTCGACTTTATACCAGTCTACACAAAAGGTACACAGGGATGCCAAAGATGTCGCTGACAGTCATGTCGGCCATGTTCACGATAACCTCAACAATGCCAAAAACCTCGACGACGATCTTCTCGCATTTCTGAAGAAGCTGAAAGATGACAAGATCCTCGATGACACCATTTTCGTTTTGTTTGGTGACCACGGGGCGCGATTCGAAGGATTTAGGGAAACACTGACAGGGAAAATGGAAGAGAGGCTACCGTTCCTGTCAATATCGGTACCATCAAAGTTGCTTGAAAAAGATCAGCACCTGAAGGAGGCCATGCAGTATAATTCGAAAATCCTCACTTCACATTTCGACTTACACGCCACTTTGAAACACATGCTTACATATCCGGTTAGTCCGGATGTGAAATTTGGGCAAAGTCTATTCACTATGATCGACGAAAGTAGCCGAACTTGTGAAACAGCCGGTATTAAAGACCACTGGTGTCCGTGCCTCCAATTTGCTGAGCTTAGCGTTGATGACAGTGACGTCATTAAGATGGCCAAAACCGTCGTGACGCATATTAATGATAAGGTAATAGGCGCCGTGGCGGAAGCAAAAGGGCACTGCGAGGTATTGGCATTGGAACGGGTGAAGCGCGCAGGGAGGAGACTGCCAAGCGATATTATCCAGCGATTTAAGCAAACTGGACAGACGATGAAATGCATCGAGTGTGACCTCTTTTTGGAGAAGGAGCCCAATTCAAAGCAGAACACAAAAGACTTCGAGTTGGTCATTTCAGTGTTGCCCAGTAATGCGACTTTTGAAGTTTCAGTTAAAGTCGTTAATAATGATGTCGTGGTGCAACCAGGTATCAGTCGGCTGAATCGCTACGGAGACCAGCCGAAATGCATTCAGGACAAGCATCCGTCGCTTAGGAAGTATTGCCTATGCAAATCTCGATGGCTGCTTTAGCGCAGTATTCAATTAGGAGTATTAGGAAATTGTGCAATTTCGTCAAATCGCAAACTGGCGACGAATTTTCGTGTCGCCAAACGCGAAGTAGTTGAAGTGACGTTGCTATCGAAACGGAATACCGTTTATGAAGAATCAGGAGGGCATTGGTGCTTCCAAGCTTAGTTTTTTTTTGAAAGCTATCTTTCGTCTCACGATAATTGATAGCGAGAAACACGCATAAACAAAGACTGGGGAAGCAAATTAAGCGAGGCATGAAGATATCTGCACAACACCTGGCCTAAATGTTTATCAATTGAGTATAAATATTGGAAAATGTTCCATTGATCTCAACGTTGCCAAGGAACCGCAACCTTTTCCGCGGAACTCTGCCATCGACACATGTTGCATTGTTTCTATTAATGCAGACTTTTTTACGTGTCATTTATGCAAAGCTGTTTTTTTTAATATAAAAAATGGTCAATATGTAGTAAATGTATTGTATTGTAACTCTTTGAAAATGAAAAATCCTCGTGAAATGAAAAATGAGAAAGAAATTGTCATCGTTGAATGTGTTTTCTAATGAATTTATTTACATAAGACAGAGTGTCATTTGGGGTTCCTTGTCATGTTGTCGAATATTATAAAGTCTGCATTTTTCATTGGGTTTCAAGTTCAACGTTTATTCTCGGTGCTTAGAGGTTCCCTTTAGTCGACTCTTTTAGGGCATCTTAAGGAACAGCTAATCTTGAGAAAAATTGAAAAGTCATATCATAAACAGCCAGCTTGCCTTCTATTTCAAATACGGCGGCCTGTTGTAGAACGATTATCGAAAAGGCAGAGCATCTTTTAGCCGAAAGCTACAAAATAGATGGAAGACTGGAGTTTTGAATAGAATTCGAAAAACTTTCGGCTTCTGTCTAGGATGACATCAAGTTGTTTCGTTCTAAAGGGTGCAGTTATTTACCAACATTCACCACAAACGTTATAAATTGGCCTATGGGCAATCATGAAAAGCCATATGAACGATTGAATTGGACTTTATCTAATGCCCTTGTCTGTTGTTAATAGATATTTAAAAAAGAGATAGTGTCGAAAATTAAACTTGTCAATTCTCTTGATAGTCGATTCTCTTGTCAGTTCATATAGCGTGAAAAGGCTCATAGTTTGCGTTACACTTTTGCGTGGAAACTAGCAGCTTGCTTTATTTTAAAAATTGGTTATTACTTCCTTCTACTTATAACTGGCACAAAGTCTCAAAGAAAGAAAATAAAAGCCATTGGTTATATCTTCGTTTGGCGAAATTAATGTCGTCTCATTATTTACATAACAAACATAAAAATAGTTTCTAAATGTTTCTGACATCATGATGCAATATTCATCACGATAACAATTTATCATATTTCCTAAGATTTAGTATCAAAACATATTTACAAATTTCTACGGTACAATAATTACCGTACTAAAGGCTTATACAAAACATTCTAAACAGACGATGATAGTCATGTGTGAAGTGAAAACCATAACCTCGACAAAGCTGTAGTGTTGGGGGATTTCACTGCTTAGGGGAATTATGCGTTTGTCAGGTATCTCGCAAATTTAGTGTTAATCTTTAGAAATAGACTACATATCCTTGC
Organism: Nemopilema nomurai; assembly: GCA_003864495.1. Taxonomy (NCBI): domain Eukaryota; kingdom Metazoa; phylum Cnidaria; class Scyphozoa; order Rhizostomeae; family Rhizostomatidae; genus Nemopilema; species Nemopilema nomurai. The sequence continues at coordinate 15,745 of PEDN01001433.1, forward strand.
ATATTTTGCGTTCATCTTAAAAAAGATACTGCAGACATACCCGTAAACATCTTAGAAATAGACCTAAGCATACTATAGGTACGCCTCAATATGTTGTAAGTAAAATAAAAAAGGACTTTACGTATTCCCACATCCTTTGAGCATAACTTTTATCCTGCAAAATGATATGTTACAACTTACTATTCATCCATATTTGGCAATAAACTCTAGGCTGGTCGAGTCAGAAATTTTATTTAGGGTTCGCATGTGCTACATTACAAATATCATATCGAGATGTAGGGAAATATTTCACTAATAGTTTGTTGGGCACTTTTCCAAAGACAGCCGATTAGAAATTTTGCTTATTACTGCCATGCAAGTGTCTTCGATAACACCTGGCTTCTCCTTAGATTCTGCTGATAACGAGTGAGGTATTGACAGATGAAACGCGCTTTCGTCTTGACATCGCAAACGCAGTCATGTTGTCGCTCGTGTGGCGGGCTGCCTCTTCGGAAGAGTGGACAGATGACAAAGACGAGGGCAGTGACGACGGGGGTGAGGCTGGCGAGTCTTGGCTTAGTGGGCGATTCTCTATTACATTGGCACTATCCGTAGAGCCCGAGGAAATGCTCCCCCTGGGTCGGTAATGTCTTATTTTCGCTAGCATCGAGGACGGACGCTTCTCCGGCGTAATTCCCTCGGCAGATGATATCGAGTCCTTCTTTTCCAGGCGCAATGCATCTATGATCGTAGTGCCTCTTGTAATGGAAGCGATAGAGCTCTTTTGTTGATTTCCAGCCAACTTATTGCGAATAATCAACGAGAAATTGTCTTTCGAATAATAGTCATCGACGTCAGCCTTTGATGGCAGTTTGCCAGATCCCTTTAGGCCCTCGAAACTGAACTTGACGCTTCCCTTGCTGGCGCCCGACGTGGTACTGCTCATGCTTGTATCGGAGTCTTCCGACATTTTCCAAACTCTACCTGGCACTTCCTCTTCGGAAAGATCATCTAAAGGGAAAGAATCAGATTTCGATAGCATACGCCTTGGCATGCTGTTGCTTTTGGTCACTTGTCGGTGGCTGGAGCCATTTCTAGGAATTGGTATGTTGTTCGAAGAAGGATACTGGTTCTTTCTAGAAGGAAGCGTTTGGCTTTTCCAGGGATCTTCATCTAATCTCTCGTTTGACACACAAATACCGATTTCGTTCCTTCTTGGTAAAACAATGGGCCGTCAGTCGTTAAATGGCCATTCGGGCTTTCCGACAAATCAAGCAAACTTTCAGAAGTTTTGAATCGTTTTAGCGAACTACTCAACTTCGCCGATTCATTTGACAGCGGCTTTCCGTAATCCTCCTCATCGGCCGGCCTCGTTACATTTGTGATCGAGCCGCGACCTCTGAGCCTCCGTGCACTGGGACCGACATCCGTCTCGCTGCCTTTGCCACCGAAGAGCCCGACTTTAGTTTGCAATGACAGCAAACTGATGCCGTTGTTGTTGTTAGAATCCGCGTGTCCATTCATGTCCCCAGACAGTTCTCGGCTGCCGTAGTGGCTGCTCCTGCCGCGGGAGGCTGAAGCCGCGACTGGCCTGATTGGGGAGGACCTGGCTTTTCGAACGGGGTGATACCCGCTGTCTACACTTTCGCGCGACAAGGACTGGCTGCCAGAAAGCCGATTTCGAAGCTGCACCTCTGACGCAGCTCGACCATTAACATTGCACATGAAATCACCTTCAATATCCTCCGCTTCTGAAACACAAGGATTCATGTAAAACTTCTTGCATCTACCACTCATCATTAATAATAACACGTTTTGCAAAATGGTAATATCCGAGTCTAGAACTGGGGACATTAAATAGGCGTAGGCAGAAGAATCACATCAAATGGGACCGCATTGAACGGCCCAGCATTGCTTAACAGTGCAGCCATCAGCTGAGAGCATTTGACGTTCATTAGCATATTACAATTTAGCTCAACATTACGGGTCACTATGACCGACTGAAGGGAAAGCGTACAATGGAAGGCCCATTTGACATGTAGAATTCGTTGGAATGCACGGTTGTCTATAAAACTCACTGTACAGCAATCCTAGCTCCGAGTATAATAGAAAAAAGTAATTTGAAAATCGGCTGCGAGAAAATTCAGACAACAGCTCAATTTGAAGATTGGTATAATTGGTGGTGTTAGGACAACTGCACCATGCTTATGTGTACATTTGAGACAATTTTGTGTGACATTAGATGACATATGGCAAGGCTCACCTAAATTTTTACGACAATCAATTATTCGTGGCGTGGTTATTGCAACAACAAAATCATATTGAATATAATTGTTCGTAAAAATTAGTGAAGAGAGACGATAATTGTTTTACGGAAGGAAACCTTCATAAAAGCAAAACATATAGTCCTAGGGCTTGCTTCAACAGGCCTTCAGACGATACATGGATTGTAGGCTTTGTGTTCTAGGGTTGAGCACGTCTTATAAATCTCAAGTCACGGAGTGAGTGAGTGAGTGAGTGAGTGATTGAATAAACATAGCTACAACAACAACAAACTATAAAATACACATGTGACTAGCGTCCAGTCCTATTAAATTTGGAGGGGGGATGTCTTCAAGTGATTTTTAACCTGATTCTCATGCTTACCAAAAAGGTCGATAATGGCCTGTAGTGCGCATTGCAGCGGCCGGCGAAGATTGCACCTGCCAGAACGCAAAACGACTTCATCGCGGCCCACGCCCATCAGGTCGAATCCCAGCGAAGACAGGAGCTCGTGGCAGCCCGGCACCCGCCAAACCTTGATGCTGAGGGGAACTTGGACGTTGGAAGAGTCCTCAGAGAAGAACCCAATGACGTCTCGGAGCTACAAAGGAAGATTAATCAGTTGAACATGATGTTGGAGCGATCGAGTCCTGGAAATAGGGTGGTGTCCAGTCTTCTCCGACGACCACTGCGTTGACATTTTTCTCGTGATAAATCGCTTCAGCACATGACCTCAAGGGTTAGTTAGTTGGCTATTGTGGCTGAGTGCGTAGTAAGCACGTTTTTGTTACGAAAATCACATACATCATCTCACAAATGGATTTTCTCTATGCTCTGACCTAGACTTTACAACACATGAAAATGTATCCCACGTCAACAATATTACTCAGCATCCCTTACTAAACATGGAGAGTCTTAATGTCATACAAAGGTATCTAGTTTAAGGTCGAAAAGGAATGTAGTCCTTGTTTCAGAATGAAACGAAATATTTCACAAACCAACATCAGACTGTTTCAAGAAAGTAGATGGCTGTTAAGTAAAGGATGACAAGACTGAAATCTTAGAAACGTACCAGAGAGACAAGGGAGCCAGCAACCTCAGGGGCTGACCGCAGCTTCGACATCGCTTCCATTCCATTTCTCGATAGCCCTAAAGAAGCAAAACACTGACGTATGAACACAAATCACAAATCGCAGATTACACCACAAACCTTCTTATTATTGATCACAGATGGAAAAGGCAGAGAATCACAATGTTCGACCTGACTTCGAAGATCCGACCTGCCTGGCTTTACTTTTTCCTGATGAGCTGTATACGGGGCTGGAACCCTCTAATTTACCCCCAAACTTTTCATATTTGGAACTTCTCTGCTTCAACGAAGCATATTTTTAGAAATTAACCTGCTTTGCTTCCCTGCTCAATGTTTTGTATTCTTAAAAATAGGGTCCCTTAGTTTTCATTATGTCAAGTTCTGTTTTAAAGTAGGGAAATCTATCGAAAGTGATTGAAACACGATTGAAAGCATGATTTTAAACATGGAGGAAACTAATTAGGTTGTTTTGCTGGGGAATTTCTCAGCGCGAAAGTTAGAAAAGCTGAAGCACAAAAGGCGGGAACGAAATGCTTTATGACAAGGTGAACAGGATTGACCAATGGGGGCATAATTTTGTTCCTTTGGGAATGCTACCCCCTTGCAAAGGATCAATGCAAACCTCCACGAGTGCATGGCGATGGTCAAAAGCAAAAGGCCACAGACCAAGCTGGTTGAATACAAAACTACCTCAACTTTTTAACCACATAAAGGACAGAAACGAAAAGTATTTTATGCTGCATCAGTTCGTGCTAAAACTTGGGCGAAGCTACTTTCGAAAAAGGTGGATTGGTGAGTTTTCTTGACATATTATATTGGCCTAGGCCCAGTCAACACAAGCCTTGCTTCCCGAACTGTGAACTTTACAGTTTTGCTCATTGTTCGTGT